>JAJHUR010138364.1:0-10233 GCA_027495735.1 Lutjanus campechanus
CGTAAATGGAGTCTTTTGCGGTTAATTTTTAATGTCACGGCTAGCGGACACTTGGATTACACCACACAAGCAGGATGGAGACATTTTGTGTTTGTTTTGTGTGCTATTTTTAACGTTTTATCCGTGGTCACCATTCACTGCCATTGTACTGGCATGTTTTTAGCTGAAATGTCAGCTGTAGCATGTAGCCGGTGGGATGTAAACATGGCGTCGATCTCGCGAGACTTGGTATATATCTTAATGGGTGCACGTGCGGAAGTCTCGCGAGATCGACGCCATGTTTACATCCTACCGGCTACATGATCACTGATCTCTGCCATTGTACTGGATGAGGCTGCTACCCTGTTTCTCCTAAAACTCCAGGATTGTTTGGTGAAATGAACATCTTCACTTATCATCACATTGGCATAGTGGTGAGTACATACTCAGTGGCTTATTCTCACAAGGTGGAATAACGCTTTAAGTACAGTACTTGAGAGGGCCCAAATGTACTTAGTTACTCTCCATCACTGCAGGTCTTAGGTATTAGAGCTGTATAAAGCAGTTGCCTGGTTATCCATTCAGGAGGTGTGAAGAATTTTTTATTAGAATATTAATGTATTTTAGCAATATTGAACTATTCCTTTCTCTTTTTCAGAGAGTTATCTGGATGAGAACAATTACCACGGTGTTTGTCTGCTAAGACTACAGCCGTCACACAGTTTCCTCAGCTTGTTCAGCACAAATAAGACTGGAAAACAGTGTAAAATAAAAATAATTTGCCATTTCACAGTAAGCTGTGCACCAGACTCTTTTATTTCCCCAGCTTTATTCAACAAAAAACCCCCATAAAGATATAAAAAATATGCAGTATCATTTCAGACACATACAAATATCTTACACAACCTCATTACAACCAAATGCACTGTTGTCGGCCTGTTTGACTAAATTAAGGGATGAAAACAAACTAAATCACTGCAAAGAGAGACAAAAATATTCTAAATAAGTTGATGCTCATAAGAGATAAGTTCTTTATATATATATATATATATATATATATCCCATCCATAAATCGTGTGAATTACAGTCTAGTTTCCAAATATAGGTTTACAGAAAATAAGAATATTAGACAAATAAACACATAAACATCAGGAACAATACTATATTGTACTGCCTGTAAATATCGAGCCAAAACAATGATCTCAAATAATCTTAATAATAATCTAAAGTTGAGGAAAACCTCGGGTTTGAGGTATCAGGTGATAATTCAAATAATTTTATCACCATGACATTTTGAGATTATTATATTATTACGTGGTGATTTGATTCTTCTTCATTATAAACATTTTGACAGCAGCGGCTTTTATCAGGACAAAGAGGACGTTCGAGATTTTTTTTAAATGCTCTGGATTTAGATTTATAACTGATAATATCTTTTATTGTCAGTGCAGTCTAAGTGATTTCATGCTTTACTGTTTCTTTTGTTTTAAGTTGTTTGCAGTTGTTATCAGTGCTGTACTCAGTGGCAGTGTACAAATAAAACTATTATTTGTTATTTGTAAAATAGCAGCATGCCAAGCTTCACCATCAGACGTGACTACGACCAAAGAGAAGAGATCACGGCTGGGCTCCTAAGTGACCACCTACAAGCCAACCATGAGACACACACCCAGACCTGATCCACCTGGGTTGGGCCTGAAACACCTGATGATGTCGTGATCCAAAACTGATGATGTGCCGTACTGGTAGCTTCATATGATGGTCACCTCCAAGAACAACCCCACTCAGGTGAGTATAGCGCTTAAGGGACTGTAACACCCAGTCCTATCAATTAATCTTTCCGTTTTTTTAGAACCGTGCATACACACAGTTTAAAATAACTGTAAATAAACTGTAAATAAAGATTCATTAGTGTTGTTACAGGTTCTTCATGTGAGATCCAAAAATATGTTGAAACTGAACAGTGTGACAGCATTTTACTGTTTTAATCTGTGTGTCAGATCACACTTGATTAAGACGAACCAGCGGCTCAGAATGCATGTCTCAGTATGGAGATGGTTTGTACTGGTGACACTTGTCTCCAGTCAGGTGACGGTCACAGATCATAGTGTACTGGACCTCGTAGCCGCCTCTATTGGCCGAGCAGGTGAATTTGTGCGTCCCCTGACTCAGAGTCTTCGTACATGAGCCCAGACGGTCGTCATATCGCACATCCTCGTCCCAGACTTCAACTTTCAGAGTCCAGCGTGTGTCAACCTTCACAAAAACAAACAAACAAACAAACAAAAAAAAAAACAAGTAAAAGTCAAACCAGAGTTTTGATTGTTTCTTTCATCACACTGGGTTTCCATAGGGAGAGGCAGCGTCTGAACAGCAGTGTAATGGAAATACAGACATTAACCTTAACACTGCTAATGGCAACTGTTGGCCTGTGTAGCTAATTATAGTGACTGGCGTAGGTAACGTTAGCGATTGGTCTGTGTTAGCAGTTGGCCTATGTAGCAAAGTTGGCCTATGTAGCAAAGTTTTGCGGTTGGTCTGTATAGCTTAACTTGGCAGTTGGTCTATGTAGCTAAAATTAGCAGTTGGTCTGTGCAGGTAATGTTAGCAGTTAGCCCGTGAAGCTAACATTAGCAGTTGATGTGTGTAGTTAATGTTAGTGGTTGGTCTGTATAGCAACTGCTAGCGGTTAGCCAGTGTAGCTGAAGTTAGCGGTTGGCTTGTGTAGCTAACGTTAGAGGTTGGTTTTATCTGTAAATGTTTCTTTAAAGTAAATGTTGAAACAAGATAAAGATATAATTTCCACCATTTCTTGTTTTTTCAAGCGATAATGAATCTGCAACTTTCAGATTGGCTGTGAGACCAGAGTGGTCTTTTTAAGTGTTGCAACGTATGCGCACTGCACATATTCTTTATTTAAAATTTATTTTAAAATTGTAATCCTGTTCATAATCCCCATTTTTACTAAATGTAACTGTCATCTCATTATGTCCTTTTTTGTAACTGTAATGGACAGATTTTTGGTATGCTACTTATCTAATCCCTTCACATGTAACTCATTACAAGCTGGCTTGTAAAGGTTGTAGCTCTAAACAAACTCGGTGTGTTTATTCCTTCATATATTGAATGTGGGATTAAAGTGACTTGCTTTTTTCTGTCAGGTTACACCTTTTTTAACTTATCTATAAAGAGAAGATTAGCACTGACCTTGCCCAGATAATAACGAGCGTTCCAGCGAGGACTGTTTGACTTGATCACACGAGTCCTGTGATAGGTGGAACCGTGCCACATCTTGGCATACCTATGAATTGGAAAAAAAAAAAACATGGAAAACTAGAATCAATATTTGTGTTTGATACATCATTTAATGTGCCCTCCCTCTGAATCTTGACTTGTTCTCTACGCACGCCTCAGTACTCCCCCAAGGATCTCCTTTCAGACCCCAGGCTCGGACGATGGTCACCACCAGCGTTCCCCTCCAGGCCTGTTTAGGGCAGCAGTTTGAAGCCAGGTTAGAGTAACGGTTGCCACAGTATGGTTCTCTGGATGAAGTCCGGATGGCGTGGTCTTTTAGGTACTGCTCGATGGCATCCTTCAGTCCCAGTCTGTGTTGACAGGATGGCACCAGCTCGTACATCGGTCTTAGTGAATAATGAATAACATCAGGGAGATCCTTGAGGGTTTTCAGCCAGTTGTGGTAGCCCTCAGAGTCGTTACGGGTGAGCGAAAACTCCCCCACCCAGCCTTTGCCCCCCACCACCTCAGTGTAGTGTTGGTGTAGACCAAAGCTGTAAGAGGTGGAGGCGTCCTGGTTCAGTAGGACCTTGTTGCACGTACTTCTACTAGCCGACAGTTTGAGCTTTCCCAGGCCCACGTTGAGACCCATCCGTAAGCAATACTGCACCTAGATGACAGGAGTGGATATCAGATGTTATTTTTGGTACAGAGTGTATGTATGTGTATTCAGTGCCTTCAGTAGACTCGTGTGCTACACATACCTGGTATGCGGAGAGTCCATTCAGTGTGGACAAGCAAGTACGTATAGATGTGACTCGCCTGAATCGCCCCCCAAGGTAAACCTGAAATTACAGAACATAAAAAGTTGAGATAAAAAAAATATGGTGTCCTTGATTCCTGTGAAGTAAGGAAATAAAGGTGATGTGTGTGTTTTAACCTGGCGGATGTAATGCGTGCCGTAGGTCTGTATGAGCCGTCTGTACTGGGCGCTGGTTGAGGAGCTGTAGTAAGTGGGCAGTCTCGCCACATCCCTGCGGAACTCATAGCTGAGGGGTGGCGTGCTGGACACGCGGTAGCTGAACACAAAAAGACAGCAAAGTTCATCGTGTGACAGGCCGGACTTGGACACCAGATGTGTCTTAATTAGAGTTGAGCAGAACAGAGACTCACGTTCTCAAAACCTGTCTTAAGAAAGGGTTCACCGCTCAGTGGTGGACAAAGGCTACTAAAAATAAAAAAGGGCACCACGTGTACGCAGTGGGGCAACAGTGCCGCGAAAAGACGCATTTAAGGTGAAATGGTTTCAAGTCGATGTTTAGAATACATTTTTTTTATTGTACAACAACTACTACAATTCCGTAATAAAAACACACAAGGAACTATTTAACTAGTCCTGTTTACAAAATCAAAAACTTGATTAGCTTACTGAGTATTTCTGGCTTTTTTAAAACCAGGAAGTGAGACAGTGGAGCTGAAGGTATAGTTGAACCTTTTTATGCCTGATTAAATCATGTTTTTGTACAAAATCTGACAGAGTTGGCAAACATTTTCAGGAAAAAATCTATTTAAAACAAACATAATTATAACAGCACATTTGTTTACCTTTGTTATCCTTTGTAGTTCTTGTTAGTTTTAGATTTTGAAGGCTTTTAACACGTTTTAAAATTGTTTTAAGTTGTGAATTCTTGGTTAGGACAGTCTCTGTTCTGTTTGACTCTGATGAAGACACATATTGTTTGGAAATGTTAGTCACTGAAGTGAGTTTGTTGCCTGTCGATGAGAAATCTGACATTCAGTGTTGATGTGGGTGGGGGTCTTCACATCCTGTACCTGTAATGGGTGCAGGTGGCCCAGTGTGTGCTGAAGGTGGAGCGGTCCTGTCTGCTCCTGGCTGTAGCAAAGTGATACGCAGTGGAACGTGTTCCTCCAACCTCCAGGTTGAGAAACTTCTTATAATCAAGTCCCCACTGTTAAAAAAGAGAGAGAGCTTCCTGATGACATCAAAGAGTCGGTTCAGCTAAATCACAGAAAATCAATCATCTAATCATTATTGCTGATCAATGCCTTTTATTTGTGGATTGTGCACCAATTTTGCACTGACATGAATTTTCAAAGGCACCCAGGAGGCTCTTTTCTTAAACAAAAAACTTAATAAAAGAATATATTAGTTTTTTAATGTTTAAATGACATAATTAAACATACATATGGGAGGTACTAATACAAATCCAGTGTCTGTAAGAATTAAGGAGCTGGGTTCATCGAAATTACATAAATATAAGTCAGGCTAAAAATATATATATTTACAATAATAGTAATGTGATATCAACATTTCTTTCATCAGTAATGGCTGTGAAACGTTTCTTACCTTCCAGCTGTTAATGTTCTGGCTGGTGTATGATCTAATCAATGAGCTGTGAACACACAAGTCACATAAAATAATAATTACAATCAAATTTGTTTAATTTCTCTTAACACGTTTGATTTCTGCATCAAACAGAAAACACAAACGACATTATTAGAAAATTCACAGCAATATATTTGATAAATAAGGCAAGCTACCGGCTCTGAAAATCTAAATTCTAAATGTTATGAAAAGAGGAGAGCAGATCGGCCAGTGTCAGCGAACTTTCACCACTTTCTCTCATAAAGCTACAAGAATGACAAAACTTAGAACTTGTGATGTAAAATCAGAGCTTAGAATATAAAGAACGGATGTGGAGCCACAAGATAATGAGCTGAGTTTTCACAACAGCATGAAGTTTATTAGCATCAAAATATAATTAAGTAAAAGTAAACGTAAAAAAGGAACAGTTCACCCCAAAATCCAAAATACATATTTTTCCTCTGGCCTGTTGTGCTATTTATCCATCTAGATTGTTTTTGTGTGAGATGTTTGCCTTCTCTCCAGTATACTGGGACTGAACGACACTCGGCTTGTGGTGCTCAAAGCACACACACACACACACACACACACACACACACACACACACACACACACACACACACACACACACACACACACACAAACTGGACCCAGTTACTCAAAATAATTCACTGACCTTGTTGTGAGCAGTTTCATGTCAGAAGTATTTTCTTTCTGCAGCAAAATCTACTGACACTACTTTCTTTTCTACAAGAAAGAAAGTAGTTCCTACATGAAAGTGCTCACAACAATCTCCAAAACTCTGCACTTCACACCAAAACAAACATGCCAGGGAGAAAATATGTATTTTTAATTTTGGGGTGATCTGTCCCTTTAACTAGAACTCCTGGATTAATCTAAGACTTGTCTGTGAAACCTGCCTTGAATGATAATGACTCTATGTCACATAATACCTGACGGAGGTGTGTGAGCTGCTGTGGAGGTAAGTATTGCAGCGGCTGAACGCACGCCAATCCACTGCAGAGACTGGCAGCTGAAAACAAAAGGTGAGAACATCATGATTAACATGTTAATTCGTGTGTGTCAGAGTAATTTGTTAATTTGTCTTCGTGCTGATGTAAATTACTTTCTGCAGCCTGTTGCCCTGAAGAGGGTTGGAGCAGAGAGTGCAGGTGCCGTTTGGGGTGAGGAAAGTCTTCACGTCGACCATGTAGGCTCCTTTACGCTGCAGGGTGACCACATCAAAGCCCTCCCCCACCAGGTTGTAGCCGGGTACGAAGGGAGCGGACACACACTGGCTGTAGTTCCCGGTCCAACAGGAGAGGACAGGGGAGTGAAGGGACAGAAAGAGGAGGAGACTCAGGTAAAGAGAGAAGGAGAGCATGGCTGAGAGTCAAAGAGACATAAAGACAAAAAGAGAGAACAGAAAAGGAAATCAGTGACAATCATTTCAGCTGTAATGTAATTATTAATTCACCCTCCTCCCAGTAACAAACTCATTTTTGGGCCTTTACACTCAGAAAATCCACCTTTAATTATGGAGCAATAGTTTAAAAATGAGTCAGGATCATCATGAAACTAACAACAATGTTTTAATTTTTGTTCCACAACTGTACCATGTTGCCTGAAGGTAACATCCAGACAAACAGTACGAGAAGAGTTCATTTTCAATATTTTCAATTTCAATTAGCATAAATTTTAAACTGCTGAGACATCTTTCATGTTTTGCACAACAAGTTTTAAAAAGCAAAAAATGAACAATACTAGATTGTGTTTTTAATGCTGGAAACAATTGTAATCTTTTAATAAATAATGAATTGTTAACATTTATAAACTTATTCCTGTGGTGCTGAAGAAACAAGAAAAAGTTGCAAGCATTTTGACCAGTGACAATGCAAAAATATGCACACACAAGGAGTCATTTTAATTTAGTCTGGCCTGAAATTTAGCTTGCCGCAAAACCAAACACAGTTCAGTGACTCTGTCCGTACCAGACACTGTGTGCAGGTTGTTAAATAAAAAAAATTAAAAAATCTATTTTTTCAGTAGGACTTTTTCTCTTGTATCAAAAGAGGCATCAAGTATCTTTCTTCTTTTTTTAAATAAAAGTATTGTATTGAAGTTTAAGTGCTGGTTTTGTTAAAACTATTCAGCAGTGCTTCAGACTCACAGTGATACAAACAAACACAAGTATTTACCATCTGTTGTGCAGTGCGTGTAAAGAAATGTGAAGAAAAAAACATGTAATAATATTGTAATGTGCGTCTCTCAGCTAATCTTATAGGAAAATGCCAAAAATACCTAAATAGCCAGTTGACACAATTTTAAAACCAAATCATTTAATAACATAAATCAGTTAATAAACTGTGAGGCGGCAGAAATCTTTGAATAATATCTTAAAATCATAAACCAATTAAAACAAACTTGCACCCAAACTAATGAATGAAAAGAAAATTATTTTATTACCTGTTCAGGCCTCAGCAGAGTTTCTCAGATTCTTCTGCGGTGTGAATCTTTCAGGTGAGACGGAGACGAGAGAGCGCGTCAGGCGGGGATGTGGTGATGCTGTCAGGTCTGCAGGTAACAACGCTTTTATACACTCGGTCATGTGACGTATTCTCAGGTAGGATGTTGTCACTGAGCTGCTACACGTGACCTGAATACTTTTAAAAAAAGTTTTTTAAAAAAACAGGACACACCTTCACACCTTCCCGTAAACATTCGGATTGAGTTGACAAGCACAAACATTTATTCTTTCTTGAACTCCGCCCTGGACTAAGTTTTGTGTTTTAAATTTTTTCATGTGCATTTACATCTGCATTTGAATAAAAATAAAAATGTGTGGGGTTTAGTGTATAAACAGATCATTCTAAGGTAACAATTTTCAGGTTTATACGCTGATGAAACATTTAATTAAAAGTATTATTAAGTGATTAAGTTTTCAAAATAAAAGTACTCGTTCTGCAGAAAATCTGCCTCCTCTGACTAATATAATATTATATATGACATTATTATTAGATACAGATGCATCACTGTGTGAGCAGCTGTTCCTGCTGCAGCTATTATTTACTGTTTGGTTCTCAACCTCGGGGTTGGGCCCCTCCAAAGGGTCTTTTGGGGATGGATGTAAGCCACCTTTATGTCAGCACGCTGAGTGCACATTTAGCAGTGAGGTTATCAGAGGTTTCAACATGTTACTTTTTTTGATATCACATGTTTAGAACAACATTTATTAAAGATTTAATTTCGTCTGGCCTGAAATTTGGTTTGCAGCAAAACCAAACACGGTTCACTGACTTTTTCTGCACCAGAAACTGTGCAAGTGTCATCAAGTATCTTTTAAAATAAAAGTATTGTGTCCAAGTTTAAGTTGGGGGTGCAGATGCAAGTATTTGTCGTCTGTTGTGTAGAATTGGTTTTCTGCCTTTGCTCGAGGGCGCTTCAGAAGCTCTTACTGGAAAAATGAGCAGCACTTATCGATAATCATACCCCAACCACTGCCAGTTTACAGACCAGCTACATTTCATACAGGCTTGAAGAGACAGAGGAGTCAAACAGGTTTTACATCCTCATTCTTGTCACAATAAATCTTCTGGCATCTTTTTTTTTTTTGTAAGTCAACCTGAATTAGAATCCAGTGTAGCAAGTTATATAAAGGAATAATAAAGAAATAAGAAATATTTAAGAAATGTATTTAGGTGTTTTTTTATTTTGAATAAAATGTTTGATCCACTTCCCCCCAAAAACTACAATAGATTAAATTAAATCATATATTTTATTATATGAATGACATAAAATCAGTCTAATACATTTGCAGGATAAATAAAACTAACTGTCTTGAGTATCAAAATGAGCCACAGATCAAATTTCTTTTTCATTTTTGGAATCAAGCTGTATACATTGAAGTCTCTGAGTTATTTTAAAGGAATTATATACATGCAAAACCATCATTTGCATGGCGAGAAGAAACAGAAATGAAGCTGCAGGACTTCTGCAGAAAACACTGAATGCTGAGACGTCTCCTTTGAACCCAGAAACTTCTTGCTGTGAAGCAACTGTAATGTCACTACTGCAAATAAGCAGCTGAAACAACTGGCACAAAAATATTTCTGACTTTCTAGTCTCATTAATATAACCATTTTTTAAAAACTGCATTAAAAGTAGATTTTGCATGAGGAAAATCTCCACATACATGCAGAGATGGTAAAAGTGCACACACTGTTTATTTGAGTAGAAATGCAGATATACTTCTTTACTCAAATAAAAGTACAGGCTCTGAAATATACTCAAAAAAGTAAAAAGTCTGATGTTCCTGTGTGCAGAACAAACATGTTTATCTTTTATATGTATATTTGAGGGCTCTGAGGCTTCCTGTTGTTTAGTGTCAAGTTGTTTTTCATCCACACCACCTTGGCTTTGACCTCACAGAGGTGAATAAGTTTACAGCTCTGGAAATTCCAGATTTCAACCTGCAGCTGCTGCTGCTGCTGGGAACCTCTGCTGACTTGCAGCATGTGCCTTGCTCGAGGGCATTTTGAAAGCATGTGCTGAACAACAAAACACCACCTATGATTACATAGCTCTAAAAAAAAAAAAAAAATCCAGTGGTACATGCTTAGCTCTATGTCCTCTTT
>JAJHUR010138365.1:1757-26088 GCA_027495735.1 Lutjanus campechanus
TTTAATGTGTCCAGGTGCAATAAAAAGAGGTGTGTGTCATAGAGCAAGCATAGCTCTACCATCCTGTGTTGATTTTGAGCCAACAGGTCACATGACCTCTGCGTTATTGAGCTATAATGCTCATATTTACAGTATAAAATGCATTAAAAATTCATTAAAAATATTAAACATGTTCAAGTGCAATAAAAAGAGGTGTGTGTCATACAGCAAGCATAGCTCTACCATCCTGTGTTGATTTTGAGCCAACAGGTCACATGACCTCTGCGTTATTGAGCTATAATGCTCATATTTACAGTATAAAATGCATTAAAAATTCATTAAAAATATTAAACATGTTCAAGTGCAATAAAAAGAGGTGTGTGTCATAGAGCAAGCATAGCTCTACCATCCTGTGTTGATTTTGAGCCAACAGGTCACATGACCTCTGCATTTTATACTGTAAATTTGAGCATTATGGCTCAATACCACAGAGGTCATGTGACCTGTTGGCTCAGAATCAGGGTAGGATGGTAGAGCTATGCTTGCTGTATGACACACACCTCTTTTTATTGCATTTGGACACATTTAATATTTTTTATTAATTGTTAATGTATTTCATACTGTAAATATGAGCATTATATTTTTAATGTAATATAGATTTTTCGTTTTAATTTGAAAACCGGAAGTTCTCACACGCTATTGTAAGTCAGTGCTGACTTTCCCACTTATTTCTGTGCATTTGCCATAATGCCTGTAATAAAAGCGCACTTAAAATGTTGGAGCGGCTGGCTTGACCACGCGAAATCGAGAGACGGCTGACGTGACCGCAGTGACTGAGCAGCGTGCCGCGCTTACGCATTACGCACTTACAGGTCAAAGAAAAAGTAGTTCCCATCAACCGCGTGTCAGACAAGATCTCAATAGTTTAGTTACTTTCCACTGTGTCCCTGTTAATGATATACATTACCAAATGACTTAAGTATCAGAAGTATCGATATTTTGATTTGAGAATCGATTTTAGAACATAAAGATCTGGTATCAGAGGTATCGATATTTCAGTATCGATCCGCACATCACCACCGAACAACGCCATCATATTCAAAACTTCTCTACTGACGGTTCTCTCCGGTCCTTCCTCTACAACATCCAGCAGTAATAAACAGCTGTTAATGTGTGTCTGAGAAACAAACTGACAGTAAACATGAATTAACTTATAATGGATCATAAACTTACCCGAAATCATTGTAGTGAAAATACCCAGAAACACGACGAGTACCTCATTATCAGGAAGTAATACCGCCCGTCTGTGTGTGTGTGTGTGTGTGTGTGCGCGCGCGTGTGCGCGTGTGTGCGTATGAGTGTGCGCATGTGTGTGCATGTGTGTGCGCATGTGTGTGTGTGTGTGTGTGTGTTTGCGTGTGTGTGTGCGTGTGTGTGTGTGTGTGTTTAAGACGGAGCGGGGCGACTTCCGCATTAGTCTGTGGCCCAACAATTTCTTAAAACTAAACTTTACTAAACTTTTGTCCTAAAAGTTGCCCAAAACTCTTCTAGCAGCGTAAAGGAAAAAGATACTGTGAGTTTTTCTTTACTTGAATTCACATCATATAATCACCAGAAGAAAATAACGGAACCTACGCAACACATCACAAACGAACCACAACGAGAACCTGTTCGAACAGACTCGGTCCGGTTCTTAAGTTTTACAAAGTGATTAAAAAAATAGAAAGATTGAATTAAAATAAATGTATCAATTTGATCAGAGTCGAAATGTCGAACTTACCCGCAGCAATCGATAAAGCAGCCAGTAACAAGACCGGAGACAACAAGAGGAAGTGAACTGTCATGTGAGAACTGAGCGCAGCTTCGACTTCTCTCACCAAAACTACAGACCATGAAAACAACACTTCCTGAGTTGTTGTTGCTTCAAGCTTTTACATAATAAAACAAGAGGGGACTTTTAGATTTAGATTCGATTTAAAAGGTAGCTTTATTTTATCAATTTTCAATCATCAATGTACAAAAATATACTCATCTTTTAAAAACAGACATGTGAATAAATACTCAAGTAATCAACACCACATCACATCATCATGAGCCCAGATCAAGCTGAACTGATCTTCATTTCTTTATAATATTTAAAATCAGTCATGATTCTGGTTTTCACCATCCTAGTTAACAACAACTTTACATCAACATCCACCAAATCATCAGTTCTTTTCTTTCTGCTGACATAAATAACCATCTTTGTTCGACCAGGATGAAGTTCAACAGTTGATGTTTGTGTTTTGCAGATTTTTTTTTTTTTTTTTGCTGAAACCAAAAATGAAAAAGAAACCGCTTGGAGAAAACTTCCCCTATTTTTTTGAACAGACTCTTTCTTACTAAATCAGGCAGTGAATTGCTCTCATTTTTACACACACACACACACACACACACACACACACACACACACACACACGTGTTTATTATTGATTCTGTATGTTTGATCATCAGTGATGTCCTGTAGGAAGAAACTGTTCTTGTGTTAAAGCCTGAAGAAAAGTGTTAGTAGTGCAGACAGTATAAAAGGTAACACACAAATAACAGTCTGACAAAAACAATCGCCCACATAAATATAATCAGCCGTTCACACAACTCAGTGAAAACTGAAGTATCATCACTGTGAGGATGAATTATCGTCTGAGGCCGTTTTCTGCAGCGCTGTGTTGGTCTTCATCCTCCTCTGTTGTTCTGGTTCTCAGGTTTTCCATCTCAGAGTCGTCTTCTTGTTTCCTCTTCTTACAAGAACCTGTGAGAACATGGGAACCTGTTTGTGACACTAAATTTACACAACTTGTGAAACTTTGTGTAAACTACTAAGAATGTAACATCTCTGACACAATCCCAGCAACATTAATATATTTACTGATATCAATAAGCTGTACAGTTTTGTGCAGGAACAGATCTACTGTACATGTTTAATAATATTATTATATTACAATTTTTCATTGACTTTACAGTACTCTATCTTTTTATCTTTATTTTCTCTCACTATTTGTTTTCTTCTGCACCAAAGTATCAGTTAAATTCCTTTACTGTCAAAACCTACTTGGTAATGCAGCTAATTCTGATTATTCACCAGATTATGGTCAATTTATATGTGAAAAGATGTTCAAAGTAATTGTAACAGATTTAAGTTCACATCAACAGATAATTCAGTAATGATCAGCTGATCTGTGTACAGTGGAGGACTCGTCCACACTTGTCAGTGTCAAAGTTTAACGTTGAGCTCGTCTTGTGCTCGTGTAGGCTCAGTGTCCCTCCAACCTACAGCTTCGAGTTTCAGGAGGAAACAACTCGCTTCAACCACAGTTTGTAGATTTTGAACACTGAAGTTTTACATGTTGATGCTGAATAAAATACTGTAGAGAAGTTTGTGACTTACGGATCTTTCCAAGTTTCACCAGGATAAAAATAACACCTGCAGCAACAACGGCAGCAGCAAGAATCACACCAGCAGCACCACCAACAACTTTGGGACTGACAGCCTCCATCTCTGCAGCATCTGAAGGAACATCAGACAGAGTCGAGTTGAGAAGAAGGACGATGTGCTCATTTTAACAATATAATGAGGTTATTTATTCTAAGGATTTAAAGAAAATAAGCATTTTCACACAACTCCACAGTCAGATTATCTTGTACAAAGAGACGATGCAGAATCAAGTGTAACAAAGACAATTTTCTACTGAAATATTCAAAAACATTTACCTTGATTGTTCGGGTGAGTCACTTCCTCCACTGGAGGTCCAGATGTGCTGGAATCACTCGTCTTTGGGTCCTTTTTCACTGTTTCAAATGAGAAACAAAACTGTTGAGGTCAATTTTCAAATAAGATACAAATAAAAAGATCAGAGACAAAGTTGACTGATACAGTGTTAATCTGAACATGCTCACCAACAGTAAGGTTAACTGTACAATCAGCCTTCAGTTTTGGGACGTAGAATTTGTACCGTCCACTGTCAGACAGCTGTGCTGAGGAGATCAGCAGGGTCATGTTTCTTGCGTCCAGGTCTTTACAGTTGAAAGTCGTCCTGTCTCTGTACTGATCCTGTGTATCAGGTTGGTCATGTTTACGTCGACAGGCGCGGACGACCTTGTTGTCTCTCGTCCAATCGACTGTATGATTCGACAAGTCGACCCAGGGATCCAGACGACTTTGTAGAAGGATGTCGTCACCTTCCATCACCTCGATTTTTGGTTTGGTGCAAATCGCACGATACTCTCCTGAGGAAACACGATTTACAGACTGAACCTCTGAAGGAGAAACATCTCTTCAAACATTTAAACACTGACAGAGTTGATGTTTTTCAATTTAATGCTGCTGCTGCCACCTCAGACCTTTAATCCCACAATAAATAATAAAACTGATCAACTGGCAACATCAGTGATCATAAATAACCTGTACTACAAAGATGGATGACAGCTGTGTGTGTCCATCTCTGATAAACACAAGCAGCAGCATCACAACCAGAGACACAATGTGATACAAAACAAAATGGACTAAAGATTAGGTAAAAAAAAAAAAGTCATGATGCAATTATTTTGACTGAAATTGGGATATGAGGTACGATTAATGGGAATATTCATTTTTGCATTCTGATTTTTATTTTAACTGAAAATAAAAAACTATTAAAATCATGATGTGATATTATACAGAGTATTTCTCACTGATCAACTATTACGATGATTATGACTGTGTATTCAGTGTCGTATCGACCTCCAAACGTCTGTGAGGCTCATGAATTATGTTATCTCTTGATCCATCATCAAGAACTCAGGATTTCACCACCAAAATCAGGGAAATAAAACTAGACCCATGAAATTTGATTAGTTAAAAATAAAAAAGGTGTTAAACACGTTAAAACTCAGGTGAGGCTTCACTAGAGTAGATTTTCAATACTGTACCTTTTCTGGAAAGTAACCACACATTACAAGGTGTAATCTACTTCATTAGTTGCACTGTACTGAGTACAGTTTGAATTCATGTCCAAATCTTCAATAAGGTCATGTGATCACAAACAGATCGATGAATGCAGAAGAAAAAGAAAACACTATGGTGACACTCATTTGGAGTAAGGATGTTAATGATCGATCATTAATCGAATAATTGACTTTAAGAACTTAACCAATTTAAAATTAGACTTAAAATAGGAAATAATGACCAAAAAAAATGCAACCCTAGTTTAGAGAAGTGACTGTGACATTAACAGTTAAAAGTAACTAATATTCTGAGGAGGTGAATACTGAATTAATATTTTGTACTTTTACTTAACTATATTTCTAACAGTATTTTTACTTGTAATTGAGTAATATTTTAGCAGTGTAACAGTACTTGGAATTAGTTCAAAGTTTAGAAAAATGTAGAATGAAGTTTGATAAGTTAAAAGAGGTTTTAAATACGTCAAAACTGAAACGTTTTGATGAAGCAAACCAGAGTGAAGTGAACCTTCAACAAACTCATCACAAGAGGTGATGCAACTATTCTGATCAGACGAAGCAAAATAGATTTAATTGATCAATTTGATCAGAATCAAAATGTCAAACTTACCCGCAGTAAGCGATAAAACAGCCAGTAAAAGGACCGGAGTCAGCATGGTTGTTACAGCAGTGAGTAACTGAATTCCTCTGAGCTGCGGTGTCGCTGTTTGATTGTTGTTACTGTTGATGAAACCCAAAATGAAACCATTTCCTGTTTGTGCCGCTTCATAATAAAAACGTTTACATAGCGAATAAGCAAGAGACTTTTATTGTGAAAAAAACAGCGAATTTATTTCGAAGACATGTAAAATTGATTTAAGTCTGTGGAACTGGTCTAGCCAGTTTGAGTGAACCGCGTTGGTTTGGGGTGTGGGACGGGCTCTGTGACACGCGCTGTGCGTCTGGCACCGAGTGCCGGAGGAAACACCTGCACAACCTCTTGGACGTGGGAATTTACTTCTCACGGCACATATATATAGACAACACGATGATGATGACTGAAATAATTAAGTTTAACTGTGATACATCTAAACACGTTGTTTGTCCTGTTAACATGTAGATTGTTTACACAACCACTGACTTGTTACACTATATAACCTGTATTGAGATGTAGGTACTGAATTATCTGATTTAATTTGATTTGTTCTAATTGTGATTTTATGTACTCATATTTAATTTGTGTCTGTAGTTCTGACTGTGAAGCCGTTACACCCGAATTTCACCTGAAAAAGGCAATGTGCGATTTGTAGATATATATGTATATACAGTATAAACACATAATGGTATATGGCTGGTTGAACTTGCACCATCTAGTGGTGGACACTGAAAATTATTTTAATTTATTCATTAGAGGCAGGGTTAACTTGTATCCTCACAGGGAATAAAAATAATGACCACAGGGACGGGATCAAAAGTAGAGAAATTATCACTCAGAACAAATGATTATCTTGTACATGTCAGAATCAGCTTTATTGGAAACTTTGTGTTCACATATAAGGAACTTAATCACATAATTTGGGCTTTCAGTTGCTCTCAGGATCATCAGTGTTACACAGAACAGAAAGAAAGACGCAAACATAGTTTGTTTACGCACAGATATATACATATACACACACACAAATTAATGAACACAATCAATTAATAACAGGTATCAACTGTAGTTGGATTGTTTAAGCATATGGAGTTAAAATGACCAAGAGTCACCAGAAAAATGATTTTTAAAGTGCTTTGCAGTGAGCTCCTGGTGGAAGATGAACAACATGAAGTTTCCCAACAAGAACTTTATAAATAAACAAACAGGTATCACACCTCTCTGTCTGTACAAGATGTCACCATAATCTAAAACTGATTTAAAAAATAAGTTGTCTTTCAGTGAATATATCTATAAAATGATATATAATGTTATTAACACAATGGATTAATTTAAATAAATTTAATGTGTGGCTCTATAATATGTTTATATACAGGGTGAAGATTTATAATAAATATGATGTCCTGCAGGAAGAAACTGTTGTTTTGTTAAAGTTTAGAGAAAGTGTTAGTAGTGCAAACAGTATGAAAGGTAACACAAATAACATTCATATATGTATGTGTGTGTGTATGTATATATACTGTATATATAGATATATACACAGACAGCCATTCACACAACACAGTAACAACTGACGTGTGCACAGATTGATAATTTCATTGATCCTATTTAAGTAAAAAGTAAAATATTCCTGATTCTGACATTTTTGGTAAATGTTGTTTATACAGCTCAGTGATGGTCTTCATCCTCCTCTGTTGTTCCAGTTCTCAGCTTTCCCATCATCCCATAGTCGTTGTTGTTGTTTGGCTTCATCTCTTCTTGTTTCCTCTTAAAGAACCTGTGAGAACATGAGAAATAGTTTGAGACGCCACATTTACACAACTTGTGAAACTTTTGACCTTACAGTACTTACTTAGTTTTGTGCAGAACAGATCTACTATACATGTTTAATAATTCTCATATTTTTATTGACTTTACAGTACTTGTGTTTTATTGTTTTTATAAATTCATTAAATTTCTTTAATGTCAAAACCTACTTGGTAATGCAGATAATTCTGATTATTTACCAAATTATAGACAATTTATGGAAAATAACTACATGAAAAATGTTCAAAACAATGAAGTGTACAACACTGTAAAACTCTTCACATGGTTAAAGGAGCAATCTGTAATATATTTACTGAAATAATTAAAAAATGAGCAGAATATGTCATCAGAGATGAAGCTGACAGACTGCAGAGTTGTTTCCTCTGTGACTCTGCAGCTGCAGGGTCGTAATTATGAGTTCAAGAGTCCCATTTGAACGCAGCGTGTATAACAGCTCTCTAACTATGGACGCAGTTCTGATCATCGGCTCTGAAGGAGCAATAAGAACATTTTAAAATCAATTAAATAATTTTTTAAATCAATATTTTATGTCAAATTAATTTTTAACATCAGGGTCCTGCTCATCTTGTGCTCGTGTAGGTTCAGTCTCCCTCCAACCTACAGCTTCGAGTTTCAGGAGGAAACAACTCGCTTCAACCACAGATTGTAGATTTTGAACACTGAAGTTTTACATATTGATGCTGAATAAAATACTGTAGAGAAGTCTGTGACTTACGGATCTTTCCACGTTTCACCAGGATAAAAATAACACCTCCAACAACAGCAACAGCAAGAATCACACCAACAGCAGCACCAACAACAACTTCAGGACTGTCAGCCTCCATCTCTGCAGCATCTGAAGGAACATCAGACAGAGTCGAGTTGAGAAGGATGATGTGCTCATTTTTACAACATAATGAGGTTATTCTCAGAATTTAAAGAGAAACAAAAACATTTTCACACAACTCCACAGTCAGATCATCTTGTACAAACTTTAGAAAACAGAGTCTCAAAATCACCACAAAACTGTGATGGAGACAGAAAATAGATGAAGGAAAATCTGTTTTCTGTTCTGTTATCACGTAGGACTGTGAGTTTTTTTCTGAGTTTGGTTTCAGTGCACTTTAAGGTAGTTAATGATGTCGTAATGAGTCAAACCATCAGTTAGTTAATGTTGGATGACCTAATGTTAATTTAAATATTACCTGGATTATTGTCAGTAACGACATCGTGCCTCTGAGTGCTTCCTGTTTCTAATCCACATCAGTGTCAAGAGATCATTTTCCTGGTTGTGGTTCAGAACATGTGGACATATTTCTGTCTAATATAAAAGTATGACACTCAGAATATAAAAACAAGGTAAGTAGGTTATGAGTGATTTAGCTGAAGTGGTGATTATTTGATATTTATGTGAATGCAGCACTTCACCATGTAACTGTATTAAACACTGCAGTGGTGCTGTTTTGCCACAAGAGGGACCTGTTGACCACAGAACTGTTCATTCTGGACAGGAACTGAGCGGGAGTCTATCTCCAGTATAATAACAGATAAATGACACATTTCTGTCGGGTATAAACCAGATTGCTCAAGACATGATTCATTCTGGGCAGGAACTGAGTGACACCAGCAGCCCTGCTGCACCGTCGGGAGAGAAGTTCTGCACATCCACTGATTTTATACCTGAACTTTACTCACTTTAACTTTCTGTGACTGTGTTAAAATCTGATGTTTTCACTTCACAGATGACAAAGAGGTGTTAAAACACGAGGTTTACTGGTAAAACACACTGATGTAGGCTGATATGTGACTTCACTGACACTTTCCCAGAGAAATATTAAAAACATTTACCTTGATCGTCGGGGCGAGTCACTGGTTTCACTGGAGGTCCAGATGTGCTGAAATCTCCTCTCTTTGTCCTGTTCTGTTGGTCTTTTCTCACTGCTGCCGAGATCAGTTTTAAAATGATAAGATACAAACAAAAAGTTCAATTCCTTATCTGCAGTTTCATCAGAGACATTTTGAATTTAAAAAATCCATAATTGATCAGTACAGCATTAATCTGAACATGCTCACCAACAGTAACATCAACTGCACAACCGGCCTTCAGTTTTGGGGCATAACATCTGTACGGTCCACCGTCAGACAGCTGTGCTGAGGAGATCTGCAGGGTCACGACTCCTCTCTTCAGGTCTTCATGGTTGAGAGTCGTCCTGCCTCTGTACTGATCCAGCTGTGCAGCAGGTAGGTCCTGTTCATGTCGATAGGCGTGGACGACCTTGTTGAATCTCTTCCAATCGACTGTATAAGTTGTCAAGTCGATCGATGGATCCAGACGACATTGTAGAAAGATGTCGTCACCTTCAACTACCTCGACTGTCGGGTTGAGGCAGATGAAGAGAAACTCTCCTGAGGAAACACAGATTTACAGACTGAACCTCTGAAGGAGAAACATCATTTCAAACATTTAACACAGACAGAGTTGATGTTTTTCAGTTTAATGGTGCAGAAATTGCAGCCATTTCCTCCCAATAAACAGCAAAACTGAATAAACTGATCAATTGGCCATGGTTTGATGCACATAACATCAGTGATAACATATAACCAGTGTTACAAAGCTGGATGACAGCTGTGTGTCATCTGTCTCTGGGTTTTCCAGTCCAACTCTAAAAATACAAGCATCATCATCATCATCATCAGGGACTCAATATGATACAAAACTAAATGGTGATACACACATCAAAAGTTTTATAATTCAGTCAGAAAAACAAATTATATTTTGTGATATAAGCAAGGGATAGAGGAGAGTGAAAGGGCAGGTGGGAGATGAGGGGAGAGAAGACGGGGAGAAAGAAGAGGCGGGGGGGACTAGGAAAGAAAGCCTGACAACCGTTCAATTCAGAAACGCATTTCTTTGATCTTCTTCCGTTCGCAGAACTTTGGACCAAAAATGAACAAACCGAAAGAAGAACCCCTCCCCCGAAACCCTGACAATGCTGACAGGCAATGACACTTTAAATACACCAAAGTCTTTAAGTTCGAAACGACATTTCTGCCCCCAGATCCAGGAGCGCGCTCTCCATCTGTTTGCAGCTATAGCCTACTGCAGCACGCGCGTTTCCTGACCGAGCAGTTTGTACAGAGACCGCAAACTGTGACAAAAAAAACTTTGTCCGCATCGACTTCTTCAGAGGTGCCAAAGAGAGCAAGTTCAGAGGGGAGAGGAGAGATAGTAGAGAGGAAATGGTAAAGAGAGAGAATGAAGGACACTTTACACCGAGTGTCAACCGGCGCAGAGCCTCCGCGCACAGAGGAGCAAATTTCTTATCATATGAAGGCCCCTTAAAGGATAACTTCGGTATTTTTCAACCTGGGCCCTATTTCCCCATGTGTATGTGTGTGTATGATTGACAGCTGCGACTCGTTTTAAAATAGCTGCGGTATTGAGAGGCGCGGATGCAGCCCGCAGCCACGAAACGAGTTATAACGGTGGATATCGGGGCAAAGAGGTCCGTCAAAGTTTGTGCATTAAACGTGCTTTTTTTCGCCACAGTCCAGCTCACATCACCAGTGTAATCTCTGTCAACAACATGCAAAGCGTCTCTCTTACCGTTCACTCTGTGACGACGTCTCACAGGATCTTTGCTTGTAGAAGAATGTCTTCGTAGCAGCGAGTAGGACAGCTGTTTTCTTGAGGTGTGTTTGGTGTTTGAGGATGGGATGTCTTCTCTTCTTGGGCTGACAGTAGTCATCTTGAGAAAAGTGCACGCAGACTGCCAGGCACAGTGTCTGACAGGAGCGTTAGCATCCAGTTGCAGCACAATTAGCCACAACTTCAGCATGTTGCTGTGCGACAAAGTCAGCCTGTAAAAGCTGTACAGGGTGTTGCACAACATCCTGTTCTTGCACTTCGATGACGCAAAAACACAAACCATTGTTTTCAATAGTTGCAGTAAAACTTTCAACTGAACTCCGGGACAGCTAACTCCGCTCTGACCGGCTCTCAGCATGACTCCTGTTTTCTTCTGGCAACAAACAAAGATCCCGCGAGATGTCGTCACACACAGCAGCGGTAAGTGAAGCATACTGTTGACAGAGATTACACTGGCGATCTGAGCCGGACTGTGGCGAAAAAAAGCACGTTTAATGCACAAACTTTGACGGACCTCTTTGCCCCGATATCCACCGTTATAACTCGTTTAGCAGCTGCGGGCTGCATCCGCGTCTCTCAATACCGCAGCTATTTTAAAACGAGTCGCAGCTGTCAATCATACACACACATACACATGGGGAAATAGGGCCCAGGTTGAAAAATACCGAAGTTATCCTTTAAGATCGCTGCCACATAGTGTTTAATCACAAATCACACTGTATGATACAGCCACAGCAGTTTGCACAGCTTTTGGCCTGTTAATCAGGGAAAATACCTCCACTGAAGAACCGACTTTCATTAATATGAGCCATGTCTTATCAGTTATACGATCATCCCATGAACAGATTTAACGATCAGCAGATGGATTTATTAGCACTTTAACTTTTTTAAATAACATATCCTGGCATAAAATCCTCTAGTTGGATCATTTGCTTTCAGATCACAAACGAGCCGCACCGAGAACCACCTGTTCGAGCGGACTCGGTCCGGTTCTTTGGTCCACATCAGGACTCGACTGACAGCTTTCACATCAACCGAGCGAGGAAGGTGTGAAAACGTAAGTTTTAAAGTTTGAATTAAGCAAACCAGACTCAGTTGAGGCTTCACCCTCACAAAAAAAGCACTGATGCTGGTATTCATATCAGCCGAAGCAGTCCCCAAATAACAACAACGATGTAGATTAAAATTTAAAAAAACATACCATTTATCAATTTGATCAGAGTCGAAATTTCAAACTTACCTGCAGCAAACGATAAAACAGCCAGTAAAATGAGCAGCGACAGCATGATTGTTACAATTGTGGCACACCGGGTCACGAACATCGCTACATTACAATACACTGATGATAAGGGGGCGTGCCCATAGATATGGGCGTTCCCAGACACCCAGAGATAGAAGAGTCCATAGACATATACGTTTATATGTCTATGGAAGAGTCCCCGCACTCTCTCGCCGCGGGGTGGTCACGTGGTCCATGTAAGCCTGAATAGTTCCAAACACACGCCGTTCTGTCATGTTCTTCTATGGGACTGACAGCGGCGATTGCGACATTTCATGCATGAATAAAATCACATATCCAAGAACTTGTTTGACTAACATTGCATTATTGCATATTTGTAAATGTCAGTTTTACATTTGGAGTGGTAAGGTGACAACTGAAAACTATGTAAAGCACGTAGATACCTTTTTAAGTTTTGGAGGGAAAGTTTCACGTTCGTATTAGCATGGGTAATCGACTTTTACATTGAAATGCAAGATTACTTAAGATGTTCTTTTTTGCACAACTGGATTATTTCCAGAGAATGTCTATATTTCCTTGATTTTGCTTTTATAATTCCAATTCACTTACCCGTGGGCTGGGAGTGATTGAAAAGCAGAGTAACAATAGTCCATTCAGCATTTTGTGTCCAGCCCACATCTTCTGATGAGGCAGGAGTTGACGCACCATAACAATTTTAAGACTAAGCCATACACGAAATATCAAATAAATGATATATCAAATTATATATCAAATATAGCCTATTAAAGAATAATATGAGGCAGGAGTTGTCACCCTGCATCATTAGAATACACGCAGGGAAATGAAATCTGACGGACACAAGTTTCTGAGGCGCGTTAATGATTCTGGTTGAATATTTATGTCCTTCGGTGTCACAAAGAGCTCTTGAAGAAATAAGTGATTATAAACATTATTAGTATTATTAGACTGTAAATCACTGCATGTTCTGAAAAATGACACAAAGGGTGAAAAGTCGTCTGGTTCAGTGATGATTCAGAGATTATTACTGTGGAATCACTGTCACACACCTAATGATCCAATCAGAAAAAATACCTGCGGCCGTGTGTTTACTTTGTAGTGTCATATACAGGATCAGATAATACAAATAATACATGATGAGATGTGATATAATGCGCTGTCATGTGTCAGCATCAAACACTATAAGTTAATTTCATTGTAGAGAGTTGTGGAATCACACAAAGCAGCCGTCTGTCTGTATTTTTTGTTTGTTTGTTTGTTTTTTATTTTCACAGTCTTAAATAAGTGTTTGTGCGGACATTCGTGTCGGTCAGTTTGACAGCTGATATCGGCTAGTCATCAGTAATTGACGTCGCTTCAGACTGACGCTAAAAGGAGCCGAGGATTTTTCATTTCGGAGTTTCGTCTCCTCCGTCCTCGCATCCTTCTTTCATTTCCTCACTGGGTGGCGCTAAGACACGAGGAGAGGAAGCGAGTGGAGGAGACGAGGAGACCAATTTACCGAATGAAAAAAGCACCCCTTGTGTCTATTAGTTACGAATTAAATTCTCAATTCTCTTGATGCAAACAAAAAACAATTGTTACTTAGAAGACCCACAAATAAACCTCATCTGACTGCCTGCTCGTGTTGATTTCATATTGCAGAGGCTCATTAGGTTTAAAGCAGCTCCACACCGAGCAAAGTTAGAAAATCTACAAAGACTGAAGTGTGCAACTTAAGTCCCAAAAGACACATCAGGCACATTACTAATAAATGGTAAATACCGTTGCAACAAAACAGGTTTACTTAAAATGACGCTGTATTGCACAAATTGAATGCATTAAATAGTTTTTGAGGACTTTTGTATTATGTTCCCACATGCACGATTGTCTTTTAACGAACAAACAAAAAACTTAGTGGATCTTCTTTCTGACCACCTTTAATATAAAACCGCAATCAATTAATTTTAGTGAGACAAAATGAAAACTTAGACTCACTTCAGCCAAACAATACACGCAACTACTTCACCAACATTAACTGAACAGTGATTTGAAAAACTGTTGTACGTGTTTAAATCAACGCCAGAAAATTCACAGTTTGTCAAACATAAAAGCAAATAAAGGTATTTTACCTGGTTCTGTAAATTCGGAGGAAAGTACACATGTTTACGCTCTCTGTGCTCAAGTCGCCTTCTCCCGCTCTTACCAGAGTACTACTACTTCTTGGTCCGCCCAGTCTCCGCCCCCATATTTTCGTGTCATTCATAGACTGTCTATAGACTTCATAATGTATGTGTCATACAGCTGAATGAGTGTAAGAACTTCATAATGTATGTGACATACAGCTGAATGAGTGTAAGAACTTTATAACGTGACATACAGCTGAATGAGTGTAAGACATCTGCCACATACTGTAATCTGACAAATAATCACACAGTAGGATACAAGCACAGCAGTTTGAACAACTTTTGTCCCGTTAATCAGGGAAAATACCTGCTCTGAAGAACCTACCTGATACACAATTAATGTCATCAATATATGTTGTAGCCGAGAGTTTCTGTTGCCTGCAGACTTGACTTTTCATTGCTACAACAGCAACACATGCACACTTCTATCATAAAATCCGGTCCACCTTAAAAGTGTCATAACGTCTGTAGATGGCGGTGTTCAGTCGCTTTCCTAATTCATGAACTGAGAGCATGAAAAGAGAATCAACCCTAGATTGCAACGGTATTTAATTAATCTAAAAAACAGGATTTTATTCATTTTGATTTTAGATCTACTCTCTAATATGTGTAACTCACAGTAAAATGTAAATGATGTATTTCTATGTCTTTTTCTGACCTACATCACATTAGACCGGTTCATAAGACTTACTCCTCAAATCTGGACTACATTATGAAACAGAGTCTATACATTCATAAAAACACAGTCTCTGATTTGTGAAACCTTTATTCTATTTGTGAAAATGCAAAGAAAGGTGCATTTCTCCGCTTTTTTCTCATCTAGACCACATTAGACCAGGTCCAGGTCTGCAACCGCTATACTTATTCCTCAAATCTGGACTGAATTATTCTACAGGCGTTAGGACTCTTTTTAAGGTGGACCAGATCAGCTGTGAATCGGATGCCAACTTCAGCCTCGTTTGAACCACCACTTCGAGCGGACTCGGTCCGGTTCTTTGGTCCACACCAGGACTCGACTGACAGCTTTCACATCAACCAAAATAAACCGCACAAAAACTGTACAACCGTTTAACCCGGACCGAGCGAGGCAGGTGTGAAAACTCCTTTAGTTTTACAAAGTACGACGAAGTAGTTAAAAGTAAATAAATAAAAAGACTGAATTAAATCAAATCAATCTGATAAGAGTCAAAATGTCAAACTCACCCGCAGCACTCGATAAAACAGCCAATAAAAAGAGCAGAGACAGCATGTTAACGCAGTGAGAGGTGAAGTTGTTTGATCACATTATACTGAGAAGAGGGAGAGGAACTCGCACCGCTCTGCGATTGGTGAATTGGGTGATTTTCCTTGATGCGTCATATCAACATATAGGCCAATCAGAGGGCTGGCCGTGCCAGACGGATGAATAAAAAAAAAAAATAACAGAATCAACAAGATTTCAAAGTTAAAAACGTCTCTGAACGCAGGCTGAAGACCAGAGATAACATGAATAAAAAATAATGACCTCAGGGATGAAATCAAAAGTAGAGAAGAATAAATTATTTTCATTTAAAGGTCAGAATCAGCTTTATTAGAAAGTTTGCGTTCACATACCAGGAACTGAATCACATCAGTTGCTGTGTCAGTATTATCAGTGTTACACAGAACAGAAAGAAAGACAGAAACAGTTTGTTTACACACAGATAAATACATATATACACACAAAATCGATTAAAAACAGGAATAAACAGTACTTGGAATGTTTAAGCTTATAAAGTTAAAATGACAGTCATCAACAAAATTATTTTTAAAGTGCTTTGCAGTGAGCTCCAGGTGGAAGATGCAAAGAAGGACATGAAGTTTCCCAACAAGAACTTTATAAATAAACAAACATGTAGATCACCTCTCTGTCTGTACAAGATGCCACTATGATCTAAAACTGATTAAAAATTAAGTTGAATCATCGTGTTTTTCAGTGAATATGTCTATAAAATCATATATAATGTTATGAACACAATGGATTAATTTAAATAAATTTAATGTGTGGCTCTATAATATGTTTATATACAGGGTGAAGGATTTATGTCCTGCAGGAAGAAACTGTTCTTTTGTTAAAGCTTGAAGAAAAGTGTTAGTAGTGCTGACAGTATGAAAGGTAACACATAAATAACATTCAAACATACAGATATATAGATATATATACAGACAGCCATTCACACAACACAGTAACAACCGACGTGTGCACAGATTGATAATTTCATTGATCCTATTTAAGTAAAAAGTCAAATATTCCTGATTCTGACATTTTTGGTAAACTGCCGTCTATACAGCTTCGTGATGGTCTTCATCCTCCTCTGTTGTTCTGGTTGTCTCATAGTTGTCGCTCAGCTTTGTCTGTCGTTTCCACCATTTACAAGAACCTGTGAGAACATGAGAACCAGTTTGACACTAAACACAACTTGTGGAACTTTGTGTAAACTGCTAAGAATGTAACATCACTGACATAATCCCAGCAACATTAATATATTTTCTGATATCAATAAGCTGAACAGTTTTGTGCAGAACAGATCTACTGTACATGTTTAATATTTCAGATTTTTATTGACTTTACAGTACTTGTGTTTTATTGTTTTTATAAATTCATTTAATGTCAAAACCTACTTGGTAATGCAGCTAATTCTGATTATTCACCATGTTATGGACAATTTATGGAAAATAACTACATGAAAAGATGTTCAAACTGTACAACACTGTAAAACTCTTCACATGGTTAAAGGAGAAATCTGTAATATATTTACTGAAATAAATCAAAATGAGCAGAATATGTCATCAGAGATGAAGCTGACAGACTTCAGAGTTGTTTCCTCTGTGACTCTGCAGCTGCAGGGTCGTAATTATGAGTTCACGAGTTCCATTTGAACGCAGCATCAATAACAGCTCTCTTACTATGGACGCAGTTCTGATCATCGGCTCTGAAGGAGAACATTTTAAAATCAGTGAAATAATTTTTTAAATCAATATTTTATGTCAAATTATTATTTTTTCACTTCAGGGTCCTGCATCGTCATGACATTCATCATTATCATATTACTTCATAAAAATTCAGTCAAAGGTTATAGATGCTTTAATAAATCATTTATTATAAGTTACATAACTATTGATTACAGTGTAACTATCAATTTCCCATTTAATAATAGTGTTTAACAATCCTTGTGGCTCCAAGAGTAATCAACTATTAAATTAATTTTGATGACAACAGATTTAACTTCACATCAACAGATAATTCAGTAATAATCAGCTGATCTGTGTACAGTGGAGGACTCGTCCTCACTTGTCAGTGTCAAAGTTTAACGTTGAGATCGTCTTGTGCTCGTGTAGGTTCAGTGTCCCTCCAACCTGCAGCTTCGAGTTTCAGGAGTCCCTACTTGGACTGCAGTCCTCATTTTTGAAAGTCTTACATATTGTTTCTTTAAGTTTGATGCTGAATAAAATACTGTAGTGAAGTTTGTGACTTACGGATCTTTCCACGTTTCACCAGGATGAAAATAACACCTGCAGCAACAACGGCAGCAGCAGCGAGAATCACACCAACTACACAAGCAACAACTTTGTGACCGTCAGCCTCCATCTCTGCAGCATCTGAAGGAACATCAGACAGAGTCGAGTTGAGAAGAAGGACAACAGTCATCTATGGTGTACTGCTCAGGGTTTAAAGAAAATAAGCTTTTTCACAATCAGATTATCTTGTACAAAGAGACGATGCAGAATCAAGTCTAACAAAGACAGTTGTCTACTGAAATATTCAACATTTACCTTGGTTGTCCAGGTGAGTCACTTCCTCCACTGGAGTTCCAGATGTGCTGGAATCACTTGTCTTTGTCCTGTTCTGTTGGTCCTCTTTCACTGTTTCAAATCAGAAACAAAACTGTTGAGTTCATTTTTCAAATAAGATACAAACAAAAAGATCAGAGACAAAGTTGACTGACACAGCATTAATCTGAACATGCTCACCAACATTAACGTCAATTGTACAACCGGCCTTCAGTTTTGGGATGTAACATCTGTACGGTCCACCGTCAGACAGCTGTGCTGAGGAGATCTGCAGGGTCACGACTCCTCTCTTCAGGTCTTCATGGTTGAGAGTCGTCCTGCCTCTGTACTGATGCAGCTGTGCAGCAGGTAGGTCCTGTTCATGTCGATAGGCGTGGACGACCTCGTGGAATCTCTTCCAGTCGACTGTATAAGTTGTCAAGTCAGTCGATGGATCAAGACGACATTGTAGAAAGATGTCGTCACCTTCAACTACCTCGAGTGTCGGGTTGGGGCAGATGAAGATAAACTCTCCTGAGGAAACACAGATTTACAGACTGAACCTCTGAAGGAGAAACATCTTATATACTGTAAGTATTTAAACACAGACAGAGTTGATGTTTTTCAATTTAATGCTGCTGCCACCTCAGACCTTTAATCCCACAAACAATAAAACTGAAAAAAGAAAGGATCAACTGGCAAAGTTTGATACACAACATCAGTGATCATATTCAGGCTGCAGCTATTGATCAGAGCTAGTCAGAGCTAGTCTGCTCTAACTAGTCTGACAGGCACGAACTGATGAAGCTTCGATTTAATCTTTCTTTGGCTGTACTTTTACTGTTTTTACTTTATTTTTAACTAAAGTACAAAAGGTAAAAGTAAAGGTAGAAATGTCTGAAGAAACCACAAACCAAAGAGGTAACTAATGCTTTTAACAAACAGTCACCAGAATGCTTTAATATGTTCAGTGATGGGGACAAAATCAAATGTCACAATACCTTGATTTCACAAAATATAAAAACACTGATTAAAAAAAAAATCACCAGTAATGTGGGTACAATGACTAAGTGGGTAAAGGCAAATAACACAACAGCTAGAACAGTCTGGTAATTATATCACTTTACTGTAATGCAGCCTTCAAAACCAGGAAAACACAACACTTCTTTATCACGATACAGAAACATCCAAAAACTAACATTATATCAAGTCTCATATCACAAATATCAATATATCACTCAGCCACAGCTGCAACTGACAATTACTTTGTGAGATTATTTTCTTGATTACTTGTCAGACTATAATAAAATAATGTCCACCACAGTTTACTAGAGCTCCAGAACAGCGACATCCACAAACTATGTTTTGGATTTAAAATTAAGAGTCTAAACTCCAAAATTTTACCGCCACAGAAAACAAAATGAAACCAACAAGAACTCACGTTTGAGCGGAAGTGATGTCATTTCAGTTGTTTTCCGCTCTACTATACAGAATCCCTTTGTGACTCATAATGAACTATTAAGAATGTGTGAAGTGTGCAGTTATTATGACATCCAGTATCTATTTAGTTTCGTAATTTGTATACACCTCCAAACATCTGTGAGGCTCATATGATTGTTAAAACTGAACAATCAATACAACATAAAAACAATCCGGTGCCCTTCAAGTCCCCCAGACTTACTATGAAGATTTTGATTTTAAGAACACCACAAAATGCATTTTAAATACATCAAGTAATAAAACCCAGTGTTTTGCATTATAATGCGAAACAAAATAAAACATTTTTTAATTTAATTTTTTATAAAATGTGTTTTCCAGGATGTAGACAACCACCATGTGGCATGTCCTCAATGACCATTATTAGCTTTTCACTGAAAAAACAAACAAATAAAAATGGCAGTTAATACCATTTTGTTTTGGCTAGTGTAATCATATGCATGTATACTTTACCAAAAATTGTATTTTTTCTGAAAAAACAAACAAACCATGAATTATCTATGAACCTGCAATATTTGCACACTTCCCCCAATTTGTTTTCAACCCCGTCACAACATACTATTTACGCCCTATAAAAATAATGGATCAGGCCCTGTGATATCAGAATTGAGGAAGTGACGTCACACAAGTCTTTTGAATATCATGCTGCAAAGAAAAAAGAGTTACTATCTTTTCATACCCACATTTTGTTGTTTTTGTTGTCAGATTGAGATCGACAGGCTCAACAGTTCAAACCCCGTTATATGAATAAATGAAGATAAACTGCTGTTTAGGAATTTTATTATATTACATTATATTGCAAAATATTACAATTTAGTGTCCTAAATGCCACATGGTGCTAATATCTTAGCTAAATATGGAATTATGGCTAGTTTTAGCCAAAAACCTCAACCCCGTCACAATAAAAATTGTGATGGGGTTGAATTAGTAATGCATTTACATTGGCTTTACATTGGATTTCGTTGACAGTTTTAGGAAAACTTCTTGGTTCTTGGTTGAGTCAGTGGTTAATTGATTGCTGTGTCAGTTTATGTCAATAGCATAATAATTTGGTGCCCCCTCCCTCATACTGTTTTTTGATTTAATATGATTTGCATCACACACCTGTTTTTGACTAAATGCACAATGGACATTTGTTTTGCCCTCTTGAGGTCAGCTTTATTTCGTAACCAGGCTATTCGATAATATTAGCTAGCAAATCAGCAGCAAGTTTGTTTCTGAAGAACAACCAATTTGGCTCACTGTGGTAGATCTCAGATGGCAACGCCATTCAAACAGCCAATCGCAATCTTTTACAATAAAAAAAAATTTAACTGGTTGAAATACGTAGACAATTTGTTTCTTCCAGTAGGTACCAAAATGACAACCCCTTCCCTACGACGTTTTACAACAGTATGACAAATACTGAATGTCACATAAAAAGACAAAGGTAAGATATGAAATACAAACCGCATATTAAGTCAATGGTAAATTTATTGCAAAAAAAAGCAGCTATTTGACTAGATTGGCCTACTAGGCAAGAAATGGGCAGGTCTTGGTCCAGTCAGGTTGTTTTGTGTGTTTCATATGTTTTTCATGACAGTTGAAAAATCTGCTTGTTGACATCTATCAAGTTTAATAACATTAAATTACCATTTTATTGAATGTTCCTTTTCCCAGACAAATAAAACCATTTTGAATACTGATTGCCCCTTCAGTTATTTAATAGATTTTTATAAATATATTGATAATAGGAATAATTATGAGGTTAATCTTCTTTTAACTGTGTGCAGAATTGGCAAGATAATCAGACAATATATGAAAACCTAATCAAATCCTAATGTTAATACACATTTCTGATAAAAAAAAATATGAAGGCTGATGTTACTGTAGGTAAAGTTCTCATGACTTGCTTGTGCAGTCAAATGTGGAGTATTCTAAAGTTTAAAAAAAATACTCAGAATTAGTGGTCTCAAACAAGGGACATCTCATTATTAATCTTAGACAAGATTTTACTTGAAAATCTTTTAAAATCATATTCACACCGTATCCAAGATGTCTGTGACGGCGTTGAACTCTAAACGACTTTGGAGAAAGAAAAGTCTAATAATGATTGGGATATCAAGCCTGAGGTGTTCTGCTCTTGAACCTTTCTTTCTTTTCTTCTTTTAAATCTGTTATAATTATTCCGAGCCTAATCCCGGACCCGAGTACTAATTTCGTACCACAAACTGTAAAAGGTGAGCTGGTATGACAATAAAGTTCCTTGAATCCTTGAATCCTTGAAAATGTATTTTCTCAATGGTTTAAGTAGTCCATTGTCAGATGTAGTGATCCCAAATATATTTATTTGAGGTAGTTTTTTCAAAAGTTGTATGACTCAAAAGGCACGCGCGGCTGCCGGTGTCCCCAAACAGCAGCAGCAACAACAACAATAACAACAACAACGGAGCTTTAAAAATACAGATTTAACTTATCAATTTGATCAGAGTCGAAATGTCAAACTTACCCGCAGCAAGCGATAAAACAGACAGTAAAAAGAGCGTAGACAGCATGGTTGTTATGCCGTCGAAAGGAAGCGCTGTATTAAACACCACACTCATTAAAGCCACTGACAATTTCCTGGTTGGATTGGCGCGAAAAATTTCTAGACGAGAGATGCGCCCCGCCAAAACCCTACACCTTCCTGTAGTAGTTTCCAGCAGGCTAGATGCCTTGCGGCACATTGCTGCCTCCCACAGGTCGAATCTAGAATGCACTTAGTCCATTATCACAAGTGTAGCCCTGTGGCAGCGATGAACTCAAGGACTGCTTTCACAGCCCTTGGTTGGTCTTCAGTGCGGTTTAAAAGCCCGTCAAAACCAGAGTGAAAATTACACTTCGAGCCACTGAGTCGGATCATTCGCCCAGTCTTTTAAAACGTATGGACAACAATTCAACACTAGTGTATTTGATTTTTTAATATACTGATCCTTGTCAGTTTCCCCGCCCCCAGACGTGACGCCATTGCCGACTGTATCTATGGTACAGCCCAGTGGATCCCTAAATAAAGTTTAAAAAAAAAAAAAAAAAAAGCCCAGTGGATCCCTCGATTGGTTAGTCAGGGTAAGAATATCAATGCCAATCAGAGGCAGAGGAAGCATACCAAATGTTTTGATTGATTTTGTAACAGAAAAATACATTTCCTTTGTAAATGACCTGCAACAATACAGACTATTCAGCTCTCTACAAATCCCGGCGTGACGTAGGACGTAGCTCCGACAGAGTACCGGAAGTTGATAAGCCGCGCGCGAAAGAATGTGAGCTGACAAATGTACAACGTTCTAATTTTACCATTACTTTTTATGTAACGTTACTTTTACCAACGACGTTAAGATGTCGGTAAGATTCTGTGCATGTTAACAGTAGTGTCAAACTTAAAACGGGGTGCTAAAAACATTCTTTAACTTTATGAAGAGTGCCCACAGAACTCTAACTATCCGGTCTGCCATTTAAAAGGAGGAGCAAAACTACTGTTAAACAGTTACTACTCAAATTCTGGATTCTCTCGATGTAAATAAAATAATAAAATATTAGGCTACTTAGAAGACGCACCAAAACACCTTGTTTGGTTGCTTCATGTGTTGATTTCATATTGCAGAGGCTCATTAGGTTTAAAGCAACTCCACACCAAGCAAAGTTAGAAATCCACCAAGACTGAAGTGTGCAACTGATGTCCCAAAAGACACATTTAACTCAAGCACATTACTTTTAAATGGTAAATACTGTTGCAGCAAAATAGGTTTACTTAAAATGAAACTGAATTGAAGAAACTGAGTGCATTAAATAGTTTGAGAACTTTAGACCAGGCTTTGTGTTGTCCTCCAACATGCATGATTTTATTTTTATAAAACAAACAAAAATATAGTGGATCTTCTTTTCTTTTTAATATAAAACTGCAATAAATTAATGAGACAAAATGAAAACTTGCTCACTTCAGCCTAATAGTACACACAACCACTTCACCAACATTAACTGATCACAGAGATGAAAAACTGTTAAATCAACGCCAAAGACTTCACATTTAGTCAAACACAAAAACAAACAAAGGTATTTTACCTGGTTCGGTAAATTCCAAGGAAAGTACACATGTTCACGATCTGTTCTCAAGTCCTCTTCTCCCGCTTTTACTGCAGCACCACACATATAACTACTCAGTCCCCGCCCCCAAAGTTTCGCGCCATTCGGAGACTTTTTTTCCTTTTTTTTTTTAAAGTTTTATTAACAAAATCCCAAACATAGTAGAACTCGTCGTCAGGGAACATTAAAATATAACAATATCAACATAGCACTAGACATAATATCGGACATTAGCGACTAAACTTAGATAAATAGTACAAATTACAAGGCAACAAAAAAGTAAAAGTAAATAAAGGAAGGACTTAGACAGAATGTAAGATAATTAAAGATACAGGGTAACGAACAGACACAAAACATGAAGAAGAAAAAATCGTTCATACAGTCCACTAGAAATTATTCTTGAACATAACTGTCAACAGTTAAGAAGCACCTCTCATCAGGAAGTGGCCCTTTGGAAAGAAGTTTCAGTGGACTGTGGGGGG
>JAJHUR010138366.1:0-12542 GCA_027495735.1 Lutjanus campechanus
GTATAGCATAGTCTTTTCTTTAAAATGTATAGAATAGTGTAATGGTGTTGTAACAGAGCATCCTGGATTCACCTAATTGTATAAACGAAATAAATGTAAATAACTTCTCAGTTTAAACATCGTTATTTATTTAGAACATTACAAGCAAGCAGGCTGCTTTATAATAATAGAATAGATCTATAAATCTCCATTTTTGGAGAAACTCATGAGAGCTAAAATTCTTAATTATTTACACTTGTTGTTCACAGATCGGAGCCTGCACGTCCCAGTGAAAGTTGTGAGGTTAATGTTTTGACGTAGAGCTGATTAGATTGCCCCCAGTAACTGAATTTAATTCCACTAAGTAACCACTATCATGTTCAATTTCTCACTATTATAACAAAACAAATTTGATGAAACTGTTCAGAGTTAAGTGAGTTACAGTTTGTAGAGGTCTGCATCTCTGAATATATTTGTTTATGAGTGGACCTCGCTGATATGGTACAATTGTGGGCCAGTTCTTTTTAACCTCAAATGCAAAATTTGATGTGGGGAAATTTTATTTTGCAAGTAAAAATGATGGCACAGTTCAATGAGGCTCTAAACTTCCAGAAATATTTTGTGTAACATGCTGGTTAAAAGCAAAACCAGCAGGAACAGTTGGCTCCATGTTATACAAAAAACAAAAACACCTGCAAGTCAATTTCTAAGAATCCTTCAGTTTCTCATTTTAACATCCAGGGAGCAAATTTCATCTCTTAAACCAACACTGGAAACAAAACTTGATTCAATTTTCCCTTTTGTCAAAAGTTAATAAAAGATCTTCCCATACATCTCTATATCTATCATAATCTTCAGCAAAGAGGAAGTACAGCTGATAGTAACAGTTTGTGCTACTACTTAGAGAGATGACCCATCTTAACACACACACACACACACACACCATGGTTACCTCCAAGCCTAATCAAAAAATAAGGCTAATGAGTTATTAGCTGAGAGTGGAGAAGGAGGTGCTGCAACCAATGAAGGACCAACAGCTGCAACAAACACGGGAGGAGGGTAAGAGAATTAAGATAGCAAAGTGTGTGTTTGAGTGTGTGTGTGTGTGTTCGCCTTTCATGCATGGATATACTTTACATTTTTGTTGTACGTATGAGTCTGCATGTATCTGTTTAAGACGTAGTACATGTGTATGCAATGTGTGTGTCTGTGTGTCTGTGTGTGTGTGTGTGTGTGTGTGTGTGAGTGAGTCTCCAATCTAACCAGTGTGTGCAGTTCTGCTTAGAAAAAAAGTGAGGGGGGCAAAGAGAGGAGATGCTGCCTAATGCAGATGACAAGGTCCTTCCTGGGTGTGTGTGCGTGTGTGTGTATGGTGTGGTGGGTGGGGAGGGGGGCTCTTCAGTTTATCTTTCTATTCAACACCCCCCCCAATCCCTCCAACTCCTTCACAGACACCCCCACACCTCCTTTTGTCCCCTTTGGCGACAGCTGGAGGTGGCAGGCAGTGAGGACCCTGCTCTGCTCTACTGTGTGTGTGTGTTGGGGGGGGCGGGGGGGGGGTGACCAGTGCTTTTCAGTTTGCAGCCCCCCCACCCTCCCCACTTAATACTTCTCTCTCGACCCCCACCTACCCAACTCTCAAAGCTCTGAACACAGGCTAACCGAACTGGAGGACAGAGAGTTACGGGAGCTTTTGGGCGCCAATATTTCATTTCCTTTCCCTTTTAGCAGCAGGAAAATCGCTTCCCGTTAGGCTTTTATTCTCCACAGCTACGCCCCCGAAACACACACACACAAACCACTGCCACCTCTACCTGCTCACTGTCTTTGTGTCTCTGTCTGCATCACCATTGTAACAACAGCTTACAAGCAGGAGGTTTTAGCAATAATCACTCGTTTGTCACAGCCTCAGAGGAAACGCCTCGACTACGGTGCATCTCTGAATCAATTCATGTTGATGTACTGAATGACTCTTTACCCCTATACATTACACCTTAGTATTAAAAAAATACCTTACTTTTTCAGGTCTCTGTGGAAAAAAAGGATAGACCAGTGATTCCCAAAGTGTGGGTCACGGCCCACAGGTGAGCCATGAAGGCTCTGCAAGTGGGCCTTGAGAGGTCATGAAAAATAAATCAATCACTCACTCGTCGTCACTGCAACCCACTTTGAGGCAGGTCAGGCACACTTTGGCCCAACTCAAGAGACGGTCCAAATCAGGCACGACTCAGCACAGCTTGGTGGATTTAAACTGGTAATGGAAACACAAGTCAATTGTTTGACTCGGTGCGGCCAAAAGTGCCAAAGAAAAAACAGACCCATTTTACGCCACAAGTAAAGAAGTTTGTGAACGAAGTGAAGCAATTATCAGAGAAACACATAATTTCCCTCATGAGTTGGTGGAGACCAAACCAGAGCTAAAAGGAGAGTGAATATTAGACTTACTTTCATCATGTGATCACAAACACGACTACAAACGAAAGCTGTTTCTCTCTGCCTGCTGTTTCGATAGATTTGTTTGCAGCCATAACAACTCAATATGGTGATAATGCGTCAGATGTTGTGTTTTTAGCTCAAGTATCTGCCCCTGAGAGGCAAAAAAAATATGAATACAGATATCCATAACAATTAAATTAACTCTCACTATTTGGCAGACGTTTCACAATTGTATCTCAGTGTTCTTTGCTTCCGCTACATCTGTTATACCTCATTGTGTGTTATTGTTTTCTTATTTGCAGAACACAAATTTCCTTCTTGCTTTTTCTTCTTGTTCTTTGTTTTATTGTTTTATAAAGGCTGATTATCTTGAATATTTCTTTCTCAAGGATTAGGTTTCTGCGATATTTGTTCACAGGAACTGTTTTTAAGAATTGAGGTGAGTTTTTGTATCCTAAAATCATTTTACAAAGTGGTATGAATCAGGGATGAGTGAAGTCCTTGATACAGGAAAAACAGTTTTTCTGAAAATTCATTTATTGGAGCCTGTAGTATATCAAGGATTTTACATGAAACAGACTGTACCTTGTTCTGTGAACAAGAGGTAGCAAAGGAGCAGATGTCCTGTGAGAGATTTGTACCACACTTTAAAAAGATCACTAATAGATTTATCTAAATGGAGCATTGTGCTCATAGTGAATGGTCTTTGTCCATGTTTGTTCTTATCTGTGAAAAGAATCTCTGATGTTGGTTTGTTGAATTGCTCCAGCTCTGGTGCTCTGCACCACCGGACAGTTGTGAGATGGTATCAGGGTTTTCTACTCCATAGCTATAAATACAATATTCGTAGCTTAACGGGTAGAGCAACGTTAATACTTCCGTGTTTGGGGGTTTCTAGAACTGATCCCTGAAAGGTGAAGGTTTTAATTCTCAGTCGACTGAAGTTCTTTGAGTTGAACTGTCATTTTTTGCTTGGTTGTTTTTTTTTTTCTTTTTGTCATTTTGTAATTTTTGGGGGATATTTCGGTCCCCAGAAGTAGCTGCGGTGCTCCTTGCTGTCACGCTGCTCTCCAGGATAAAATCAGTCCACTATGTCAAGTCATCTTGTCCACTCAGTGGAGATGTCTGCAACCAAAGGTGATTCTGAGTGAAGCCTAGATTACTGCCTATACAGCTGTGGACGTGTAGTAATATTAAGTTTAAGGCAGCTGCAGGAGGACGAGACACATTAACATCATCTTCCGCCTTCTGCTTAAAAGTGGTGATTTTATAGCTCACACCGACCTAATACAATACAGTCTCTGGCTTTCTGATCTGTTGTTAGCACACATTAGCTCGGAGGGCCAACTTGCCTTGTTTTCTATGTTATGAGAACACCACTGTCACCCTGAACGCTCTGTGAAACCCAGTTAAAAATCTGAAAGTTCAATAAAGTGCTGCTTGATCATGTATATGGGGAAAAGACGGAGTGAACAGTCGAATATTCATACTGAACAGCCAAATCCAATTTTTCTAACAAGTCTCTTAGTTGGGTACAGCCATAGGGGTTTCATTCCTTGTGATACTCAATGAATACCTCGCAAACATGTGACAAATGAAGGAAATCAAGAATTGGTAATGTGGCCAGTATGTTTAAGCATTTGTAGAATACAAATGACATAAAATTATCACAAATGTTATTAAATAACAAAATTGTTGAGTTGTAAAGCTAATAGGTTTGTGCTATATCCACTGGAACTCATACATGGTTACCTCAGGTAGAATCTTTGATGGTATCGTACATACAAAACCTCAACAGATCATTCTATCCATCATGTGTGAAGCTAAATGACCTGACAAACTGATGTTTGGACAGACAGACAGTTTAGTATTTGCTTAACATTCAGTTAAACATCCAACAACTTCCTGAGTGGACAAGAGTAAAACTTCAATACCCCCAAGGGGCCAGTTTGCTTTACAGACGGTAGTCCGACACAACTACATACAATTCATCATCCACAACACAGCACAAGAACAAGATTCATGTCTCCTGCAGTCTCACCATGAAAGGGAGACACAATGACATCAAGACAAATGGCAGATGGAACAAAGAACAATCTCTATCTGTTACTGCCACTTATCAAATTATCCACCCTGTACCAAGCTATAATATATTTGCATCATAGTATATAAAACACATTTAATCTGCTTAAAAAGTTTTGTGCAACTTGACAAAACATCAAAGTTTGCCCAAACCTTCAAGGACAATTCTTGCATACTGTTGTGAAAATGAGACAATTGTACTGCAGGTCATCACAAAAACATCAAAACTGTTTGTTAGAGCCAGGCACTAACTCCAAACCAATACTTGCTGAGAATTACAATTTTAAGTTCCACTTTCTCCAAACATCCCTGTAAATCATGTCTTCTTTTCCAATAAGTTTCGGTGATCTACTGATAAACTCTCCTGTTTATCAGTTTGGATGTCTGATAGGTTAAGATTGATAGCGGCCATAAAGTTCTCTCCTCTGCATAACTTTATTCTCTGCTATCACTTGAAGGCTTACAGAACACCCAGAGTGACAATGTCTCTACTGTCATTAACTATGGATGAACAGAGGATTTTAGACCAACAGTCTCTCCATAATGAGCTCGGAAAACATCACTCATTTCACAACCTTAAAAACAGTCATGTCTGCCTCTTTGTCTGATGGCTTCAAAACGACACGGACATCAACTCCGCCGTCAGCTCTGTCAGATGGAAACGACATCAGAGGCCATCATTGGCCATCGCCTAGATACCCGCAGACGGCTTGTGTGATATTCAAACGGTCACCGATGGATACGAAATGAAAGGCTCTCTCTTGTTTTCCACCAAAACGACAGCTCATTCAGCTCAGGACCACCAAACTGATGTCCTTTGTGCCGTGCAACATATTTTGGATTCCTGTGACCCACCGTCTTGCCCCCGCTCGCCTTGTCTTCTGGGATGGCACCCAAGACAAAAGAGCCATCATCCGCATGATATGGTAGCCCCTCGGCCCTGACGCCCCCTGGGACATAAATCTTCAACATACAGTGAGCAAGCATAACATCTGGGCTGACTGACAAACTGACTGTGACAAGGTATGTCATACAGTCTGCAACGGAAAGTCTGCAGAGCTAATTGGACTGTATCAACAAGAAAATGATGATGTTGATTTATAATTTTTCTCATTCTTATAACTGTTTTAACATTTTATTGACACTGAAAACATGTAGTGCTCATTCCAGACGGAGGAACTGCTGAAAACATAGTTAACTCTTAATAAGTGCATAATAACAGCTTTATTAACTGTAATAAGACCTTGTTCTCATTTCAATCTGAAAGGTGGAAAACATTTGAGTGTATAATAAAGGACTTGTTAACCCTAATAAGGCACTGTTTTTGCTTTAGATCCAGGAGCTGCAACAGAAAAGTTAGTAAGTGCTAATAAATGCATAATAAAGTAAGCATTAATGCTAATAAAGGAACAAAAAGCTGAGTAAAGGTTTAACAAATTACATAATAAACCCAAACAATGTGTTTGCAGTGCTATTATATAGTTATTTTATAAAGTTGTCCTATAATCTAACGATAAACATGGTGCTATTCTTGACACTTTTATAGTCTTTTACACTCAATAGTGTCAATAAGCATGAGGACTTATAAACTTTATAACCTTTAATACCCATTAACTAACACTTACAAGGATACTAATATGAAGCATTGCTACTATGATAAAAAAAAAAAATATATATTTTTTATTAATAGTTCAAAATGAGCTTCACCTCAACCAACAAACCTGAGTAAAATCCTACTTTTACACTAGTGCATGAGTAATAATAATCTAACAGTATAATATATGATGGTATAACGGGATATTTTTCTGCATTGAGTACTTTTTATACTTACTTACTTACTTACTTTTAAGTAACATTTCCAATGCAGGATTTCTACTTGTAACAGTATTTTTACAGTGTGGTATTAGTACTTTTACTGAAATAACTGGATCTGAACAGTTTGTCCACCACTGACTCCACACACATGCACATTTATGCTGTGCAAATACACTGCTGACACACATTTCCTCAGTTTTTCTCACTCTCTGCTGTTTTTATACACTCAGTCAAAACAGAAAAAGGTTGAGCACACATACACACGCATATAAATACATATATCTATGTATATATCTTTATGAATATAGGAGTTTATTTTTGCATTTCTTTTGCTGTCACACTAGAGTACCCCAAATATACGCAAAGTATTCTGCATCCACATAAACACAAATTTGATGCCTCTACGTTTGAACTTTTTTCTGTCTTTCTATTGCACAGGCTCAGTTTTCACACAGACACACACTGACACACAAACACACAGATGCTGTCTTGTACCTAAAGCTAAGCTCACTTCACGAGCTGGAAAATGGCTTGACAGTGGAGGCCGATGTACCTGTCTCCCCTCTGCAGCCAGAGAGACGAGCATGAAACAATTCTCCTGACAGCCCCAACCAGAGCTGCATCACCGCCAGCCGGTCTTAGTCTGTGAGCTCCATTTCACCAGTCCAATCACACCCTGAGAGCTTAAAGGCGCCGTGTGCTGACTGTTGTAACCTGCCATTAAGTAATGGGACACTGTCCTCACCAGAGAAACGACAGCCGGTCGTTTGTTCAAACATGTAAATGTTGTTCCACCACCGTTAGCGTGACAACTGACCTCTTGCAGCTGTGTGAATAATCCTGCACATCTTTGGCAAAAAACAATAGCGCAGGCCATTTTTTGAAACATTATTTTTATGTTTAGTAGTAAAGGCGAAGGTTGGGTGACATTGTTATATTGTCAGAAATAGAGTAGTCTTATCATGCCCACACATTTCCAGATGTGACTGATAAAAGTTCAGTCGCAGAAATCAAACAGTTAGAATAGCAGGGCCTCACTGCCACCCTGCCATCCACTTTGGTATATTACATTGTAATTGAAATGTTGATTGAGGTAATAGCCATGAATTGCATCTGTCATGTAGTAAGTAGCCTTTATAAGATAAGAAGAGTAAATAAGAATTCCGTTTAATTATGCATTTACTCTTATGAATTCTATCTATCTTTGTCTCCTCTTTGGTTTTTAATACCAATGATTTGTGTTGACTGGGTACAGCTAGATCATTTTCATATACTGCTGTGGGACAGGATCAGCAGCAGAACATATTTTAGCCCCCTAAAAAAAATCTATATCTTTTTAAACGTAAGCCAAATATTACTCTCTCCAAAGCCACCAGATTCCATCAGCAAAATCAGTAATTTTACCTACATCTACCGCTGTCTCAATCCGTTGGTTTGTTTGTGTTATTGTGTGACTACAGTGAATCTGAACTAACCTTTTAAAACACATTAGTCACATAATAATACAAACAAACTAAATGACTGAGGTGGTGATCAGCAACTCCTGTGTTCAACGAAGTAGAAGTACTATCTTTGCCGATGGTTCCTTTGGAGAGAGTGACATTTGGCTTATATAATTATAACTGCTTTCAGAAAAGGCAGCCTGACTGCGAGGTAAAGCAGTGAAAATATTCTAATTATAGTGTACACTAAAACAGATTTTTTTTAAGCATGTAGGTAAGACACTGACTTGGATTGGAATTGATAAATACCCCACTTCAAATAATCCAAACTATCCCTTTAATGCTTAGGTTTTACTTGTTTAAACCTCACCAGGCCTTAATCAAAGAGGTGGCAGATCAGAAATGGTTTTTGACTGGTCATATATGGTTTGTGTTGGAAGGCTTTTTTAAAGGGGGGAAAGGTAGTTACAGACTTGTCTTCATATATAATGCAACTGCACTGAACTACAGTTAAACCCTTGTTAGTCTGCTTGCCTGTCCTAATGTGAACTGTTTCTACTGCAGATCAGCTTTAGAAAAAACTGGTGGGAGTGATGCATTTAACCTTTACATTACAGTATAACTATGTAAATGTGTCTATTTATAATTCTACTAAAATATTCCATATTTTCATATGATTTACTCTACATACTTTGCACACTACATTATACGTTATAGTAACAATATATTTACTCAAATATTGTTGCACAGATCACAGATGACATCACTGCTCTAGTTTGCCTCCTCACAGATGTAATGTATTTTCAGTCACGGGGCATGATAACATCAAGGCTCCAGACTTATTTCAACAACTCAATGTCACAAGTTCAGGGCAGAGTGTGTCCGCCACCTGGCCAAGAAAGCAATGACATTTTGAAAGAGCTGGCTTTTGTGTGGAAGCACAGAGAAACGTTTTCTGTCTCCCTGCCTCCTCACACATCAAATGCAGTCTTTTCTGTAACAGCGGCAGGTTGCAGCAGCAATGGAGGGAGGGAAGGATGGATGGATCCCCTTCAACCATCACCTTTATCAGCCATCTTCGCCGCTGTGAGGAGGATGCCTCAGAGCTGTGCAAAATAAATTGAGGGTTATTTTGTTATGAGATGCAGACTGAGGGGAAGGTGATAACAATGACTTTTCTCACGTCATTAAAGCCGTTTCTACATCTGCTTGTGGGTCCCAGCGGATTGTTTTCTTCCCTCCGTGTGACAAATAAATATCTAATAGATGTGCAGCGCCGAACAGCAGCAGGCCTGCAGCCAACATGGAGGGTTACTGTCACGGTTTTCATAAAAAAAGAAGGGGTTTTTTTTGTAAAAGAATACTTAAGATGTTCTCCAGAGGGTTCTCATCTTTACTTCCCCAAAATGTTTGTCTCATCTTCATTTTTATTCTGTTCCTGTTTTATCATCTTCTCTGGTCTTCTCAGTCAACTCTATGTGAGAGGTGCTGCTTATTCGCATGTGCATGAATCACGGACATGCACATATACTACTGCATTACTGCACAAATATATTGGTGCAATAAATTTTTGTCCAGGCATAATACGAGCAATGTTGTAGCAGCACAGCTTTTGATTTCTCCACATGCAGTTTAATTACATGCAACTCCTAACAGCTCTCTAATTCCCTTCAAAATCTTGTCCTTTTTGGGGATATTCCCATTAAAAGGGTGCTGTGGATCATATAAAAGGTGCTGCTTCTCAACCTGTCCTCCCTGTTGACTGCTTTAAAAATGGGAAACAGGATTTAAGCATGTCAGCATCAGTTTTGACCAGATAGGTTGGAGGTGAAGCAAATGCATGAAACTACACTAAAATGGAACCAGGGTGAGTGTTTTTTTTTTCATGCGACACATCACGACACAGAGCAGATTAGGACATTCTCATTAAAAACCTAAGCAATCAGGTGTATGTTTGTTCCCTTGCATTGCTCCCGGTTAGGAAGGTCCACTATCACAATAAAGTAGTTCATTATGCATGATCTGGGGCTGGGGTATATTCACTTTCCTATTTCTCAGGTGCAAGGCCACGCAAGTCCCTGTGTAGGCCGTGTTATTATCATTTTCAACTGCAAAATTATGTCCTCAAAGGAACACTTTGCCATCTTCTGTTTTATCCAATAAGATAAAGCAGCAAAATGGGAGCGTCAAACAGACAGACTATACAGCACTATCAGAAAAACCTGTCATAAATGCTGCATGCACCTGACAAACTGAACGGTTTGTATTTCAGTATACATAGTCAAACTTAACAGAATGCAAAGTTGTGTGGACTGTACTCTTGGTATTTTGAACAACTTGTACAAAAAAGTTATGCAGGCCCTTCAGCAACTTTGAAAATAAATTACTGTTAAATTGAAAAAAAAAAAACAAAAAAACATTCTCTCCAATTAAAATTAAAATATTACATTGAAATTAAATTAATTAAATCCCACTGACCATGACTTCTGCTGACCTCACCAAAAACTAAGCACCATCTCGTGGACTGAAAAAGCATTTTATTTTATCTAGCACAAAAAAGTTTAATTTATATTTGGAATATTAAACAATAATATAATGAAAAAGAATTATATAATAAAAGATTGATACTTTGCATGTATCAATACAATGTTGCCACACAACATATACAATACTATATGAAATAAATGTACTATAATTAGCTCTCAAAATGCTTCTAATACATCCAACCATAAACCAAAAATGTCAGCAGACAAACCTGCATATACATCACACCCACACGCAAAGAACCTCCAAACAGTGTGTGTGTGTGTGTGTGTGTGTGTGTGTGTGTGTGTGTGTGTGTGTGATTAGAGTGTGTTGCCATTGACTCTCTGCCCAGATTAGCTTGTTAAAATAGAGCAGCAGTGTTAGCATGCACTACGCTTCAAAGCCGAGAAAAGGCTGTTGATCAAGGTGAATGCTACGCTTGTCGTCTCGCCTCTCCCTCACATTCAATCACCCACACGTCCGCCTGCTGGCTGCCAGTGCGTGTGTGTGTGTGTGTGCATGTGTGTGTGTGAGTGAGGGCCTCATGGCATGTATGAGCCAGTATGTCTTGAACAAGTGCTAGTGTGTGTGCTTATATGTGTGTGAGTTAGTTGATCAGGAAGTGTGTGTTAGGAGTGAATGGCTGTGTGCTCGAGTGTGTGTCTTCTGTGTTTGTCGAGATATCTTGTGTGTATGTGTGCATCTTCGCAGTGCATGTTTTCCTGCACATATTTTCCTTTTCAACATTCATCTCAGCAGCTCTGAAATATTCTCAAAAACTGCAAGGCTGATGATAGTCAAAGGGGAGCGGTTCGGAAGTTCTTTCAGGGAGCGTTTGAGGGATTCATGTGCATAAGAAGTGAGAGGAAGCAAAACCTCGAGGTTAAATGAGCAGCAACCAAATGAGATGGCTGTTCAGGGCTCCACACCAGCATTAGGTTAGAGAGAAGGGGAGGGTGAAAGACAGAGCGATACAGGGAGGGATCTGGATGTGCAAAGCTTTGCTAGACTCCTGTCACGCACAACTAGGCCTCATTATTTTTGCTTTTCATTTTAAAAGAAAACCCTTATGGGAATTTATTGTACAATGAACTTTATGAAAATTCATGTTAGACCACTGCGGACCAGAATGTTGGACAAGGAGACCAGCCAACTGACACTGCACACATTTTAGCGGAGCTAAAATGCAAAGAATGTGGTTTTGATTACAGTTCTTGTGTACTGTCAGGCCATTCTCACTCCCAACGTGTCAAATATGGCAGCTTGATCATGTGGTATAAAGAGGGAGAAAGTCCAAACGTGGAATCGGAAGTTACCTAACAATACATGTCCTGTGACTTTTGTCTTGCAAGTTGCTTTAGTGATGTGACATGACATACCTAACATAACATAGTCATTGTAACCCCAAACATGGCCTTATCCTAAACCCACCCAAATAGTTTTTGTGCCTAAACAAGTCATTGAAGTCACAGCAAGTCTCAAATCTTCACTATCAAGTCTAAAGCAAATCCCAACTTACGGTGGTGAGGATCAACCAAGTCGTTTCCCTGCTTTTAGTTAAACAAATCACATGTCAAGTCATATGAAATTCTGATGACATGACATTTAAATCAATAAAATACAGTGATCATGAAAAGTTGAGTTTTATTTTCAACATTAACAAAAACTGTTGCAGCCTGCTTACACCTTATATGTTGTACTAATATTTGACATTATTAATACTGCAAATTTTTTGTGGCAATCGATGACAAGCCTCCATAATGAACAACAATGGAGAGTAGGGCTCTACTGACAAAAAATTCTAATACTTACTTTACTAAATAGTCAAGTCCTTTCGAGTCATGTGTCTCAAGTCCAAGTCAAGTCTCAAGTCATGAATACTAAGTCGAAGTCAAGCTAAGTCTTTTAGAGAAGCAAGTCTCAAGCTCTCAAATGTGAGGCTTAAAGCATCAGTTGGTAAGATGGAGAAGAGAGCAGACTTAGCTTAAAATTTTGAACCAACACAAGTTTGACGTCACCCCCCCCCTCCCTCACCGGTGCACTCATGCCCTGCCTCCTGGCCCTCCTGGCCCCTCCTCCCTGCCGCGGCTGTGCTGCGCTCGCGCGTCGCTGCAGCCGAACGTGACGTGAAGCGGCAGGTGGCATACGCGACATGAAGATGCTAGCTAGCTATACCTAAGTTCGGAAGTTGTTACTCAATTATTTATTTGGAAATAAGAACTCAAATATTGATGTTACTTTGCCGTGTTTCAAGTAGCTAAA
>JAJHUR010138366.1:12562-23322 GCA_027495735.1 Lutjanus campechanus
GCCCTCTGCTTCTACCGGCAGCCAGCGGCAGGGCGAGCGAAGGGAGGGGCGTGTAGCTGAGTCTGTGTGGAGTGATTGACAGATGTCAGACACTCCGTCAGGCGCTGCTCTGGCTCTGATTGGTTGTTTTGTCCCGGTCGCGGTGGACTTTTGCAAATCGCTGTAGGGGCAGTAGGAGGGACCAATGGAGCTGCTTATTCCCACATTTTACAAGTCTCACATTTTACTCTGTGGCCATATGGACAGTTTTATGAAATAACACAATAAGTTAGTTTTGTTCAAGTTACCAACTGAAGCTTTAAGTCAGACATGAGTCTGAGACGGCGTTCAGTATCAGATGCCAAGGGCCGGTGACAAGTTAGGATGAGAATGGCGAATGGTGTGTCATGAAAACCAACAGTCAATGCTCACTTCTTTTTAACTTAAAGTACACAACATAAATTCCATGACTTAACTTAATGTATCATACATACTTATTGACGGACCTAACCAAGAAACTTTATTGCCTAAACGTAATCAAACTGCAACCATTTCACATTATCCAGGTGTTTAGTATAGTTACTGATAGCAATGAAGGTCACCTTACTTACCTTACTTTCCTGCATGTCCATAACTCATAAAATGCAAAATGTTTCTTAGCAAGCTTCATTTTGAAAGTCTAACTGGACATTGGATATTCATTATTATGATTATTATTCATAGTTTGAAGCATAGGGCCACTGACCAAGCTGCCGTATTTGATGAGTTGGATGATGTTGGTACCGTCCACCAGCAGAGACACCCATTGAAAATGCAGTTTGTAAATATATAAAGATTGTGATATATAATCAATATAAACACCCTTTTAAGGTTTTACATGTTCATTAGTTCCTTATGATGTCACTTTTTTTTGTTTTTTTTAAAGCATTTTTTAAATTTCTCAAATATTTATTGATTGAACAAATCCATCAGCTGTTCCTACTAAAGGGCATCCTGCAAAGCTCGATATGTCTTCTTCTTCTTCTGTGCCTTAGAGCACAAAAACAGTCCAAAAACTGATAAAAACACACCACCGAGCCACACCGTTGCACTGGCTGACATGCCTTTTCATCACCACGAACACAAACTGTAGTTTATTTTGACTCAGTCCCACAGAACACCATCCTGCTTCCCTAAATAGTCACTAGAACACCTAATCCACTACTGAAAACAGTCCTCAACAAATACAAGTACTATTTCCCCCTGTTGTAATAACATTTGTTAAAAACTAAAATGTCAGGCTGTTTTCGGAAATTAACAAGCCTTTTTAGGATTACAGTATTTATTTGTGAGCTGTTTCTTAAGATTTATACTTGTGGCGAGAGCCACTGACAGAATAAGTAAGTCAGAAAGTATTAAAAAAACAGACTAACTCATTGTTGGTGTTGGTCTCTTAATGGGATTTGTTAACTTTAAAAGGTTGTTCACCCAATTTACAAATACAGGGACTAGTTCTTCGTTAGAAAGTACTTAAAGTACCAATAAAAATGTTCACAGTGAGAGATGAGGACATTACCTCGGAAAGAGATGTTCATTTTTTCACCACTGTGGGTACTTTGGGTTTCCAGCACTTAGAAATCTCAAGAGACATATCTCAAAACCTGGGCAAATTCAACTAAAAGTATCTGAAAGGAAAGATAGTACAAGAGGTAAATAAGAGAATATGCTTGTTTTGTGATTTGGGCAAACCAATCCACATGCCAACGAGTCAAAGAAAACTTGAAAATGTCCGGGTTTTAATCTTGTGAGGACACTGGGTCCTCAAGTTCAGAGACACAACAAAACACAAACAAACCCACACACAAAGATGAACTTTATATGCAAGAGTTCAGATATAACAGGTGCATTGCTTGTTTTATCTCTGACACTCCTGCAGTCGCACTTATGTTCTCTTATGTAAATTCAACCACACAACAAGCAGTTTAGCCTTCAGGTTTTATATCACCTTCATTAGCTGACTGATTACAAGCCCAATGTGGGCTTCCTGTTTGGCTTAATATTTGTTAAGTACAGCCTCCCTGCTATAATGTGTGCTTAACTTCATCAGCGGAGCTCGGCACCAGCATTAATGCACCGTGCACAAGCTAGCACGGTGCCATTAGCTGCACTTGGCAAGGCTGCAAACAGCCAGCCGTGGAATATTAAATACATATGACCCGGAGAGCACACATTACAAAATGGCAGCGACCCTGCCTGAGGGGAGTGTTGTTTCCGCAGCGAGCAGGATTCTCTGCAACACCATTTAGTCTCCATTCATCAAAGTCATTTCTTGTTTTTCCAAACACCAGGAAATCAGGGGCGAGGTCACAATTTTCACAACAGGAGGAGGGAAAAAAAGAACAACAATATTTAAAAAAAAAAAAAAAAAAAAAAAAAACTTGCATAATTATTCATCATTAGCTGCACCCCATCGGTCCAGACCCATGTCATCGTCATGACAACGACCCCCTGGGCCCGTATCCCCTTAAATCCCCCCCTCACCTCCCACAGCATCCCACCCACCCCTAAAATGCACAACTCCAGTGGGACGGCCTCCTGACTAAACATGGCCGCCAGGCATTTCTCTGATGTGCAGGAGCGCTGCATGGAACTCACTCGTCCTCCTCGCCTGGCACAGAAACACTCAAAAATATGGCCTCATCGCTGTCGGCCATGTTCCTTATACTCTCTCCAGGACCCTACAAGTCACTCTGAATAAATAAATTGAACTGATCTGAATCCAGACCAATAATCTTCCATCATGTCAGTCCATTATTTAAATGATAACCAAAACCTATACTGAAAAGCACAGACTGTATATGTACTGTATATATTCTGACACACCACTATCAGTAGGTCGAACAAATCACCTCACATGTCAGCCAGGCTCCTATTTACATCCCAAGGCACACACACACCTGCCCCAAAATCTGTAAAAATCTGTGTATGCTAATTTAGGAATGATCCAACACCCGTTTTTCTCTCAGTAGTTTCATTAATGCCTCTCTAAAGGGGCTATTTGATAAAAAATAAAGTAATTCCTACATGAAACTGCTCATATTGGTCTGTGGATTATCTTGAGAAACCTGATCATGGTTTTTGGAAAGAGACACTGGTTTTAAATCTTGGGCACCACAGAACGTGTGCCATTTAGTCTCATTATATTGGAAAGAAGGCAGACATCTCTATGGCCAATAACTCCAAAACCTTGCAACTTGCAACAAGACAACCTAGATGGATAAATAGCACTACAGGCCAGGGGAAAATATGTATTTTGATTTGGTGGTGAACTGTTTCTTTAATAAGTCCTGTGAAGGCTGAGAACTAGTATACATGTCTGATGTTGGCCACCAAAAAGCACTTGCAGTAACAAACAACGGGGGGAACAAATTTGCTCTTTTTTTCTAGCTTTTGGAGGGATCTGATGAGTCTTGCTGTCTGCTAATATGATGTGCCTCCTCTAAATAAATCCTTTTTTTGGGTCTCATTTTGATGACATTATACATAAAAGACAATAACAGGTTAGTAAAAACAGAGGAAACTGTTGCACTTTTATGTTAATAAAGACATGTTTTTTGTGTTTAGCATAAACACTGCAACTCTTGTGATAATATGCTTTTGTTACGTTACATAAACACAAATGATCTGTTCTATTGGACATGAAATTAACTACATCAACTGTAAATATATATTTGTTGTGAACTGGTCTTGAATTAATTGGGCCATATCGGCTTTATAAATTTAACAAGTTAAATATAAGTTTAACTTGTCAGTCTCATAAGTGATGAATGTTTGTGTCAAGTAAACAAAGTTTTCACGTCATTTTGACAGTCCTGAACATTCGTGAAGACTCTACATTACAATTTTGTCTTGGATGAATTGGGTTTGACAGTGGGGCAGTAGTCTTACCTGGACTTATCAGCTCAGAGCTGATAACATGAACTGTTACTATGAGCTGAGAGAAAAGTAGAAAACAGTTTGGCTCCACATCCTACTTTATGAAGTTTATAAGGTTTAGTTTATGTGACTTATTCAAGTTAAAATACTCTTTATTTCTGCTGTGGTCTTTCAAGTGGACAGACCAACTTGAAAAACTAAACTCCATTCTAAAAGCAGGTGTTTTATGGCAGAGCCATATGTCTCACAGTCAAAACTTTAGTTGCACCATCACTCCGACAATTTTCTGATTTGGTTTGATCTACAGTAACTATCTGCACACGTCATTTACTCATCATTTACATCATTAACTAAACTGTGATGAAGTGTTTGACACAGATGTACACTAGACGTATCGAGTGGCCCAGAACAGCACATCATGTTTTCACCAGATGAAAGTGACGTATGCAGTTCATACCACTGAGCAGAATTGATAAAACCTTTAAAAAGTGTTGTGTTTATGTGTGAATTGACCTCCATCCCCCCGGGATCTGCACTCAAACTAGCCATGCAAAGAAAAGGGAGGTTTCTTTTTTAAACAACAAGGGTGAATAGAAATATGTTTTGTGTAAGCCGTTCTGGAGTTATTAGACCTTAACTACTTCTTACTTAATCCACCCTTTCCCGAGCCTGTGACACAGTGAACTTTTGCAAATGGACTTCGACAACTTGTATTGGACCATTCCTGCTATACACAGATGCAGCTGTCTAATCCACTACTGACATTTCAGTAAATCTTACTTAAACTTACTGTATTTTCACAAATAAAACTCTGAAGAAAGAGAATAAAATAAACTGTATATGTGAGACAAACAAAATCCTAAGAGAGAGAGGAAAGAGAAACACAAAGGATGACAAACAGTGACACAAAATGACATCAAACCTCAGCCAGGAGGGGACTGGTGCAAAAACAACAGAATGCATCAAATAATCCAGTAAGGGACATGAACTCAGCAGTATGTGTTTGTTCAAAGTGAATGCACAGGGGAAGATTATATGTAACTTCATATTGGAGGAAAGGTGGTTTCTGCTACACAGAAATGTGCTGGATGTTGCAATATGTTTGTTACACAGAAATTGCATCATGAAACGAGGATGTGACTTGTAAACCAGTTTGTGCTGGATGAATGGGAAGCATGACAATGAAATAGCATTTTACAAAACAACAACCAATCACTTGATTTAATGCAGCATTAACACCACCGAATCCCTCTTTAAAGCAGCAGTCCATTGTCTGATAAGTAAAGACCATTGATTCAGTGAAGCCAGAGAAAATTGGCTGCACTTCACCAGCACTGCTTGATGCATGAAACCTTAATTTGTTTGGGATGTTTTTAGCTGTTTTAGTTTACAGGTTTAACAATGATTCCTGTATTCCTGAGCACCATGACTGCATCAAATAGAATCAGTCGAGGTTAATAGAAATCACAAATACTCTGGTTTGTTTCTTCCAGTTAAACAAGGAACCAAAGAACCCTGAAACAATTCTATATTACATTGAATTAATCTATAAATCCATAAACTAAATCAGCCTGGTCTCTTCAGTGTGCATACAAATAACACAACTTTACACTTTCAAATTGCATGCAGGTATCTTGTGTGTCTGTATGTGGACAAATTGTCTGATGACCTGGGAATGAGAGCAGGTTGGTCAGACAAATTAGTGGCCTTTCAAATGACCAAACTGATATTTGATAGCAAGTTTTTTTTTTTCAGTCACACACACAAAAAGTATGTGTCTTAAATGGGCCTTGACACTTAAACTACCATTTACTAGCTTTTGAGCAGGGTCAGTAAGTAGGTAAACTGTGTTTCTATCTTAAAAGAACTTTCACTGATTTGGCTCCTTTGAGACTTTAAAGTTGAAGAGCAAGACCAGAAAAAAACCCTCTGGCTGACAGCAACAGACAGTTTGTAGTGGTCAGTGTGAATGTATGAACTGCATGAATGGCAAGCTGGCTGCAGTAAAAGAGTTAAAGACAAGCACACTAACAGCAACAATGCTGAAACTTTGTCTTGGACCAGGCCACTCACTGGGAATCCCTATTTCATGAACTGGCCGTCTGTTTCTCTGAAAGCAGAGGGGAGGACCAGTGGCAGTGAGCCAGGATGCCCCCCCCCCCACCCACCCAAAAACCCTTCAGCCTCCTGCCCGGCGCTGCTGTCACCAGGCTCATGGTGTCCTCGCCGTGTCCTGACTTAAGGTAGCGGCTCCAATTTCACAGTTTAATTATGGCTAATCTGAGGAAACCGAGCCAATGCTAATGAGACGGCGCATGCTGGCGGCCAGCGCTCTCCGGGAGAAAAGTGTCTGGACAAGGTGCTGAGGATTTACAACCTGCGTATGTGGTGCGATCCCGGCTGGGAAGGGGTGAGGACGGAGGAGGGAGCTGCAAATTTGTTGTGAACTTTGAACAAAAAAGATGAATGATCTTCAGATCTTCAGTGTGCTGTCTGGCTGATAAATTTTAACGTGGCATAAACACTGAGCACTGATGATCTAAGTGTTGAAATATTGGACTGGATCCTCACCTGTCCCTTCAGTTTTGTGTACTAATGACTCAGTATTAAAGTGGGAATACCTCTCATTTTGATGTAACTTGCTTTTGGCAGTTCTGGCAATTTGAAGAAAGAACATGATTGAAAACACATTTGTTATATGAGAATAAATGATTCCAATTTTATCCAATGAACATCCTTGTCTGTCTTTCTCTGTCCTGTTCTGAAATCTCTTCCTGCAGCAAACATTTTTGTTAAATCATTTATCCTCCTCTCTCTTCCCTCTTTTTCTGTCATTTCTGACTAGTGATTATCTATCGATACTCTACGTTCTTATGTTACCCATATACTGAAGGAATATTTACAATAAATTTGCATTCTGTCTCTGCTTCACGGCAAATTTTGTAGGTTTAACTTAGATGTACAACTTTTATTGTTGCGTATAGGGGTGTGGTGATCCATCATGCTGGATCAATACATCGATTTAATGGTCAACAATCCAACAGCATACATGCAAAGTGAAAACATGGATCAATATCATCTTTAAGACACGCTTTTGTTTTGAAATTCCCATGGCAGGCGTGTGTCGCCATTTCTGTTCAAGCGCATCTCTTCCCTGAACTTTCAAACTGTGGCAGCACCAGACAGATAATGGTAAGCAGCAAAGAAAAAGATGATCAGGATGATTTACTCCCCTCTCTGGGATAAATCAGCAACGTGGAAATTCATCTCACTCTGCAGTCCGCTAACCCTTTGCTCTTGCGAGGGCTGCTTTGTTTCAAAAAATGTTAGGTTGAAAGTTGTGCATGTAAGCTGAAATTCAGCCTTGGTTTTCTGTCAGTAGATGCAGTGACCTAAACCAGCAGTGAGGAAGAAAAAGTATAAATAATACATGTGATTTATTAAGCTATGAGTAGAAGAAAAGATTGCTAGCTGCCGGGCTAATTTATGCAATTTAAAATGTCATAGGCTAATAACAAGCTGATAATGGTGAGTAGCCAAAAACAATTGTTTCGTCAATGGACCTTGACAGTTATTATTGAGCTGAATTTTATATAAAATGTTCTTGTAGTAAAGTCTTGTTTGGTTTCTGTTACTGGAGTCAATTTAAAGTAAACTTTACTGCACATAACCTGTTCCAACTATTTACAATCATTTATGTGTTGTTTTTTCTTTTATGGCCAAAAGCAGACAAGAAAGGAGTGGGAGCTTCTTCTGTAACTGCTATGATGTACTTTTCAATCAGTTTACTTCAGGGGCCTGTGATCAATAGGAGATGATATATGCCAATTTAAAGGGACAGTTCACCACAAAATAAAAGTGGTGTCTCTTTCCTAAAATTATTACCCAGGCGCTCAAGATAATCCACAGACCTTGTTGTGAGCAGTTTCATGTAGGAAGTACTTTCTTTGTGTGGTGGAATCTACCAGAACTACTTCAGAACCTACCAGAACTATCCTCTTTTCCACTAGAAATAAACTAGTTCCTATATGAAACTGCTTACATGATTTTTGCTTTTGCGGTGAACTGTCCCTTTAAAGTGGCATATGATATAATCTCATATTGCTCACAGGCCCCTGAATAAGAGTGAATTGAAACTGCATCATAGCCAGCTTTGTGATATCAACAAATATTGCATCGTTGTCCATAAAATCAATATGATATTGCATGAAACTGATTTACAACCAACTTTTGTAGAAGTGGATGTTTTCACAGTTTGGAATGACACAGAGATTAGCTGTAAGCTAGCTACCAACGTACACTGCAGAAGTGTGTGTCTGCTGTGTGTTTGTACAGTATATGCTGACAACCTCATATATTTTTATGTTTATGAATCACAGAGCCTCGGGAAATGTGCACATTTTCCTCCGAGGCTTTCAACTTGTAACTCTTTTCAACTTCAGTCTGAACACACCTTTAAACTGTGCATATAGTGATAATGGAGGCTTTTCTTGGTTATGAATGACTTGTCTGTAGAAGGCAAAAATTGTGCTGAATCACTGATAGAATGTAAAATGAAAAGATTAGATCCTTATGTGCAGCTTTCCCCTCATTTCTTTGACGTCTGTGAGCCAGCGCCTCGCTAGAACAGATGCCTTTTCCTTCAATTCTGCATTTAAAAGTAGCAGAAACGAGATGTGCACACGTTAAAAATGAGTCATTCGACTTTTTTATGGCATTATGGCATCAGATAAACAAGAAGCATCTTCACAACGTTCTATTTTCATTGCAGTGAACGCTCTAATCAACTTTCCGTCGTGGCATTTTCTAATTGATTGGCAATCAGCCGCTCGTGACAGACACCTAGAAGACAGGTATTCATCCATTACACTCAGCGTCGCTCTCATTTCATGGTGGGTGCATGTTAGACACTGGCTGTTTATAAGTATTATCAAAACACAGACAATTTAATTAGTCCCCCGACACACACCCCTGAAATGTCTCAGCATCAACAAAGTGAGGGCGAACTCTGTCAGGAGCTGCAATTTCAAGGGGGGGCCTGTCTCAGATGTCCTTTCAGAGATAACAGATAAAATTTCATCAACATTCATATCTTTTTTTTTCCAAACCTGGACGGAATGATCAATTTGCTGAAATCTACAATCGTGCATTATCTTTTCTTTCTTTCTTTTTTTTTTTGCTTTAAGGTAGAGAGGATTGCAGTGTTCGGTAGCCCGCTAAAAAGCAGTGGTATTGGTCTGGAAAACAATGCAATCTTTTCAAAGTATTCATCACCTGATAAAAGCTGCCAAGGTCAGACCTATGGGAGATTGCTCGATCGAAAACATTATTTGTGCACCAGGTTGTTTGCCTGGAGAGCACTTTTAAAGGAGCAAAAATGCTTGGGAACAGCAGTAGTGGTGGTTGGAGTGCAATAATGTCTGGTATATTAAACTTTATTTAAAAATTTGTACCATTATGGGGTATTATGATCTTGTAGTTCACTAGAAAACATAAAAACATCTCTCTTCGCTTTCCTGCGCTTGGTCTTTTGTGTTTCGCTCTGTGTGTCTCTATGATGGGTGTTGTTCAGAAAAAATATGCATTATCTTTTGTGTACCATTTTTGGCTTCATTACTGTTGTTCATAAACCAAAAAAGGATTAGATAGAGAGCTGAATGTTGAGCAGCTATATCGTCACATAATCATTATACTTGAACAGACAGAGAATGAGTAGCTAGAAGCAAAGCCTTTGTTTACAATACAACGTCGAGTGAAAATAAATATTAAAGGTGTGTTCAGGTAAAGTGCAAGAACATTTTTGCCTTGCTCTACTTGTGTGTAAAGCAAGGCAAAAAGTGAGTGGGTGAGTGTTTTTCAGTCTGTTTTTATTCGCCACAATCAGCCAATGTACTGACTGTGCAGGTGTCAGTTGTAGCTAATGAATGGACAGGCCATGTGTACAGAGTGTGTGTGAGTGACATCTCAGACTGATCTCTGTATGTTTGTATGTTTACCAAGTGGAGCCATAAAGCCTCGACTTGAGTGCCAAGTTTTTGTAAAAGTTGAAACATTTTGAACTTGCTCCAGAAAAAACATTATTACCTCAATTTTCACAGCCTACAGCAAATTCACATCTGCTCACATACTGTACACTCATGTCTTTACATTCATTTGTACGCAACTGTGCGTCTAAAACTTGTTTCACAAGTCTGAACAAAACCTCAATCTCACATCTAACACCCATGAGAGTTATAAATAAATGCTAACAAAATAGTCCTTGAATTATTTAATGTTTTGTCATGGCAGCCATTTTGAAGGAATGGGTGTCAATATTCTACAAACCCATGATTAGATTAAATTTGTTTGATTTTCTTTTTTCTTTTTTTTTAAAATCACTGATGGTTATGCCATTGTTAGACTACTGAGTCTTGATTTGTAAAGATCAATAATCATTGTTTTAATGCCCTGTCAACTTTGTCAATTTTCAAATTCTTCTTTAAAAAGATGGCTATACTATCAGTGTGAATTAATCTGTGGTAAGCTATGCTGTTTCGTAAGTTTTTTTTCTTTCGACATGTGCTGGACACCACAAGTAAACAGGGGTGGAGAGAAAAATAAAATACTGGGAGAATCACTGATTCTGGCTTTGATTTCGAAATTTGATATTGAAAGCTCATTTTGTTTGATCTTCATTCTAATATTGAAATTGTGACGCACCTAGAAACTTAACCAACTTACTTAGTTAATATTGTACAACACATATTCCTGCAATGACAGAATTTAATTGTTAAATAGTGGACAGAGCTCCCAGGTATGAACAGTGAAGCCGCTGCTGTAGTGCCTTACACCCGCATTCTTTCTAATGGCCAGCAGTAGGCAACAGC
>JAJHUR010138367.1:0-20720 GCA_027495735.1 Lutjanus campechanus
ATCATGACCCAGTTACTCAAGATAATCTACAGACCTTGTTGTGAGCAGTTTTATGTAAGAACTACTTTCTGTCTAGTAGAAAAGAAAGTAGTTCCAGTAGACTGTACAGCGCAAGGAAAGTAGTTCCTACATAAAACTGCTCACAACAAGGTTTGTGTATTATCTTGAGTATCCAGGTCATGATTTTTGGAAAGAGACACTGATGTTAAACAACATATGGTCATTTTATGTAAGTATATTGCATATTTTTTCTTTAATGGCGTCCTCCTTGGCTGAGCTGTAACCTTTCATCCACGAGTAGATGCACACTTACTTCTGCGCAAGGATACGGTCGGCGGGTGTAGATCAGTAGAGTGAAAATAGCTCCAGCTTTATTTCTGGAAGGACACATTGCTGTTGAGTTTTTCAAATGCATATTTTGGTGCTTTGAGAACACCAAGCAGAGTGCCGTCTTTTTCTAGAAAGAAGAAATTAGAAAGAAGGCAGACGTCTCTACGGCTGATATCTCCAACACTATTGAGATGGATAAATAGCACTCCAGGCCAGAGGAAAAATATGTAATTTTGATTTTGGGGTAAACTGTCCATTTAAAACTAATTTAGACCAGTTTTAGTCACCTTGACCAAATCAGTGTTTCCTGGCAGTGTTATTGCACAATGAACCAACCTGAGGAATATGATACGTCTGGTGATGTCATCATGGTTTACTTTTCTGGTCAGTGAAAACTTTTTGTTGGTTTCTGCTGGGAACCAACTTTTTTTGTTTTGAACAAATGTATTTTTTTGGTAAAAGGCTCGGAGGGGTTTTAAAATTAGGTGAGCCCTCTGACAACATTAGAGATAATACTTGTTGTTTTACCAGAAACAGCTGTTTTAATGCTCTCGCCAAAGTCAACAGACTCCATTTACAGAAACAGTAACTGTTTCATTGGAAACACACAGACGGACCGACAGACAAACAATCACCAAACTCTGGTTTGGTTGAAATAAATCTTTAATTCACCTCGTTAGATGTGAAAATTTTCACATCTGACTCTGTGGATTACGGGTTTATTTCAACTAGACCACAGTTGGTGATTGTTGGAGTTGTACAAAGATGAAAGAAGATGAGGTTTATTTTGTTTCTGTCAAGTTTGAATGAAGTGTGTTTCATGATCAAATGACTGTTTCTGTAAATAAAGTCTGGTGGCTTTGAAGAGCGATATATCTGCTGTTTATTGTTAAACCAAAAGGACCTTACTGTCTATTTTTGTGGGGATCGTTTCCATAATGTTGTCAGACACGACAATCTGAGCCCGTCAGTGGCAAAAACAAGCACTTTTAGCAGACGTCCATTGTCCATTGCATAGAGAACTTGACATCCATCGATGGCTGACGGCTGCAGCGGTCTCACTCAATACTGGAGTCCCCATTGTTGTCACTAGTCTGACTCACTGGAGGTAAAAGTCCTGCCACTGGTTGCTTGCTTCAAGTAGCATTGCGGCGACAGCTATCTATATAGCTATAGTCGCACAAAATATGGAAAAATAGGGTCCAGGTTGAAAAATACAGAAATTGCCCTTTAATCTGTATGTTTTTTTAGCCAAACTTTAAGGACCAGGGTGCTACTGTTGATCTGAAGAGCCTCTGATACCTATTTTACCCATTTTTCTGCTTTTCTGCAGCTCTTAGAGATAATATGTCCCATCGTCTGCATACAGAGTCCACACCTCCTGCAGCTTCATGTGTCTTGTCACGTGTCTGGACCGTAGATTCACCAGACACTATTGCATCATCACATGCAGGACCACTGATGCTCTGGTACATCTCACACTGATTATTTCCCCCCGAGGAACAAAAGCCATGTTTCCCTCTTTCCGTTTTGGTCTCTGCACCCTGAACTGGCCTTCTGTCCTCTGTGTTGTCAACATTTTCCGTCCCTGTGGCTGAAGTTTTCTGCTTCTTTGCCCTTAATTTCCTGCAGTCCTGTGAAAGCCAAGCGTTTCTCACACAACAGACGTCTGTGCAGCGTCTGGGAGCAGCACTCGTCAATAATTTTTTTCTCCAAACTCACATGTGGCTGCTGATTTAACCTGCTTTTAAAACCGGCCAAAAACTCCCTGTTGTGCCTGAGGCTGCATGTGTTTCATTATAGATGATTCTGCCCGTTATTTTCTTGTTCTGGAACCATTTATTGTTCTTTTTTATATATATTTTATATCTATACTGAGAGTGTCAGTGTTCACTCCTGATGAGGTCCAAGAAGCTCCTTATCTCAGTTGTTAGGCTGCGTTCAGACTGGGGATGAAACGATAATCAGTATCTGGATCAATCGTGATGATTTAGCTTTACCCTAGTTTTACATTTTGAATAAATCACAGTAAATACAGTCCAGCATCAACCAAAGTTAGCACCAGTCTCCCCGACACAGTCACAGCAAACGTGTGGACAAATCAATGAATCGATTAGTCGTCAACTGTTAAATTAATCACCAACTATATTGATAGTCAATTAATAGTTTTGGGTCTTTTTTTTCAGAAAGAAAAGTAAAAATTCTCTGATTTTAGCTTCTAAAATATGAATATTTTCTTTGCGAAAATTATTTTGGTCTTTGGGAAACAATGATCAACATTTTTCACCATTTTCTGACATTTTATAGACAAGATAACTAGTTGATTAATGAAGCAAATAGTTGACAAATTAATAGAAATAGAAATCAGGACGTTCAGATGTTTGATTACCATGGCAACAGTAAAATCTTCAAAGCCTTGAAGCATTTGGGATCTCAGTTTTTCTCCTGATTAATCCTGCAGACATCTGTGTGATGCACGGCCATTATTTTACTGGACTGCTGTAGTTAAAATTCCCTCCTCCCTAGTTTAAGTTGGCAATTTATTGGAATTAATTGTGAAAACGAATTGAACACTGTGTCTGTTTGACTCCTCATTAGTACCAGTTTACAAAATGATTTCCAGGAACCTCAGTGGAGATTATTGTGAAAATATACCCAAGTGTTACCCAATTTTTTTTGCTGACTTGATGAGTGATGAGAATGATTAATCGATTATTTAAATCAACCGTGGATCAACTAATGAATCAGCTGACAGTTTCTGCTCTAGTTGTGTTTGTTCTGTTAGTGTTCTCTTAGTTTCACTTAGTGCCATCAAGCACAGATTCAGCCTGTTTGTTGCTGTTCTTAATTATTCCAGTTTCAACGTGTGGAAAAAAACGTTCTGGACCTCCAGAGTTCTCTTTGTATGAGACTGCTGAGGTTTAAACTGGTTAACTTGCGGCTCAGCAGGATGTTGTTGTATCGTGTCTGACATCTCTGGGAGCAATAAGCAACCCAACAAAAACCCAAATCTTCAAAGACTTTTCGGTTCAACTCGGGTCAATAGTGCAGAGAAAAGAGGGAAACGGCCTCCCTCGGTTAACCACCAATACATCAGCCTTCCATGACTGCACGATGGAGGCCAAAATAGCCTTTAACAGGATGAGATCATGAACGCAGCGGCAGTGGAACAAACCATCTCATCGTCCCACCAAGTGTGAGATGTCAGAGGGGCTGCAGATGCTGCTGCTCAGCACAACTAAAATAAGTCTCTACGTGCACAAAAAGACGGAGCGGCGAGGGTTTGAGGGGGGTGTGTTTGGAAAAGGCATCTGACAGAAAAATTCCAGAAGCCGTCTGCAAATACCAGCGGCCTGGAGGAGAGAGGAGAAGTGTTTCTGTGCATGTGTGCCCTCCTTAAAATTCCCAGGAGGGACGGAGATAACGCAGTATAAACAAGAGAGAGAATGAGGAGAAAACAGAGGAAAACGCCCGCTGATAGAAGGAGGAACAATAAAGAATGCAAGGAGAAAAGAAAAAGGTGTTAAAGGGACAGTTCACCCAAAAAATCAAAATTACATTTTACCTGTAGTGCTACTTATCCATCTAGATTGTTCTGGTGTGAGCTGCTGAGTTTTAGAGATATTGGCTGTAGAGATGTCTGACTTCTATTTAATATAATGGAACTAGATGCCACTATTTTCACTCTACCACACCACACCTGCCAACTGTATCCTCGTGCAAAAGGAAACGTGCATCTACTTAGAGGTGAGGCTGCAGCTCAGCAGCAGAGAACACCATAAAAGGAGAAATCTGTAATATATTTACCATACTAAGTCATAAAATGACCATGAAATGTCATCAGAAATTAATGAAACATGCTAAATTTAAATACTGGCAAAATAGCTGCTTTTGTATGCACATTTCACATTTATCAGAGTTCAAATTAATGCAGAATGTTTGTCGAATGAGTCAGTGTCTGTTTATGAGTCGTAAAAAATCATTAATAATCCTTTAGAAGGAATAAATGTTCATAACGGTTAAAATGAGCAAAATGTAAATGGAGTCTGGCAGGTAGTGAGACAGGCAGTCACTGAACTCCAACTCTAGAGTGTGTATTTCCAGAGCAGTGGGTTTTTGTTTTCAGGATAACAGGCTGAACTTTACATTGACAGACAACTCACAGTGGAGGACTCGTTGTGCTTTTTATTGTAAAAAAAATGATGTTCCGCTTGTCTTTTACTCCTGTTCAGTGCCCGTGCACCCTGCACGCTTCAACCATAGATCATATATCAACTCCCTATTTTGCTATAAGGCTCATTCATGCCCCCTTTAAGTATAAAAATAGTTACATCTGTTTCAAACAATGTAACCGTCACTACTTCCATGCATCCTTTACATTGCATGGATGTTAAGCAATACATCCACTAGAGGCCACCGCTCAGAGTCAAAAGTTACCCCAAAGGGGAAGAAGACAAGCATGAGGCCAGTCTAGAAGGGAACCCCAGACCTGCAAAAGATCTCATGAGAATCATTTTAATCCAAACCATCCTGTTTCTCTGACGCTAACCAAGTGTTTTCTGTCCCTAAACCTGTCCTGGTCTTAACCACAGCACTGTCACAACGAGACAAATGAAAATGAGGAATAAATGAGAAAAACTTGTGTACTGTATCTTTTTAATTATTCATTAATTGATTTATCGATTGATGGCATTTACAACTATCAGTGAAGGGAAATGCACAAAATTTGCAACCCTAATCAAAAGACTTGCAAATCAAGGTTTCTCTCCTACAACCACAAACCAGGCGATGCTGGAGGCGAGAGGCATAAGCAGAGGCAGCGCTGTCGACCGTGGCGGTCTGGTGACATCACAACATGCGGACAGAAAATTCTTTTCACTAACTGACAACCAATGTCACTTCTAATACTATGGGAATGAACGCAGATTACGTAGGCAGGCTCCGTATTCATATCTAACATTTAGCAGAAATGAATGTTAGCATCTCGTGCTGTCACGAGCACGAGCCTCTCGTCCGTGAGTAGATGCACGCTTTCTTCTGCGCTGTCGAAAGAAACAAAATAGTTCCTACGTAAAAACTGCTGATTATTTTGAGCAGCCAGGTCATGATTTCTGGAAAGAGACACTACTGTTGAGTTTTTCAAATTTTGGTGCTTTGTGCAGCACAAGCCAAGTGTCATTTAGTTCCACTGTATTAGAGAGAAGGCAGACATCTCTCACACCAACACTATCTAAATGGATAAATAGCACTTTTGATTTTGGGGTGAACTGTCCCTTTAAGGTGCATAAATTGCTTGGAAAGATGGAGATAGAAATGGTGAGTTTTTTTTTTACTCAAAAGTATAAAGAAAATCACTCAATCACTCACTCAGGCAGTCTGACAGATGCACGTACGTACCGAGAGACGCAGTCATGATGTGAGACTCCCTGAAGTATCCCGTTATTTGCCGGTTTCCTGTTTACACCAAACTTTTGGGATCACTCCTTCACCTTCCTGCTCCAAAGTCTCTATCTCTGTCTGGTATGTTCCTCCTCCCAGCGTGAATGAAAGTATTACCAGAATCTGCTCCTCTCTCTTTCACTTCAGTCTGCTGAAAAGCAATCTGAGCCCGACTCTCGCTGTAGCTTTTTTTCTTCTTCCTTCTCCTTCTTCTTCTTCAGGGGCTGGATCGTTTCACCGCCATGCCCAATTCCTTTCGTCCCCCAGATGGAAAAATAAGCTCCCCGTTTGTTCCTGGCTTGTTGTGACACCGCTCGACTTCTGGGTTTGTATGGAGGGAGGGGACAAGAGGTAGAGAATTCCCCCCCCACCGTCGTCCTCCTCCTCCTCCTCCCCTACATGCATGTCTACATACCCTCCCTCCCTCCCCTCTTCCTCTCACTGACCACTGAGCATTGTTCCTGCTGGGCCGCTGCGAGCACTTTCACCCAATCAGAACGGATTCCAGTGGGGTCAGAGGTCATGTGTGGCCTTTTATGGACCAGAGAGAGGAGGTGGTTGGTGGTGTTCGGGGAGAGGGGGGTCGATCTGGGGGTTTCTATGGCCTCTCTGTCAGGGCATGTGTGTCCACTCCCACCATCTGCTCGCCACAAACACAAGAGACAAAGGCATGCAGACACACACACACACACACACACACACACACAGTCTCACACAGTCTCACACAGTCTCACACACAGTCTCACACACTGCCATGTGTCTAATCTTAGCACATCATAAATTACACCATAAAGCTCTTGATTGAATTGTGTTGAGTTTACTTTGGTTTCAGTGGAAGCATGTGCTGCACGCCTTGTTTTAACCTCTGTGTCACAGGAAATGAGCTGGAATGGACATCAGCGCGGTCCATCTGTGTCCCTCGTTTATCAGTTTAAAGACCCAAGTCTTTGTTTATGAAACCACAGGATAGTTCTCAAATATTACAGTTGTTAAATAAACCATTTAAGATATGTTTGACTCCTTCACAAAGTCCAGTTTGTGTATTGTGAACACTCAGTAGTGTATCCAGGCACGGTTTGTTGATCTGTACTTGGGTCCACTTGAAAAGATGGTCCTGAGGTTCATGTGCACTCAGGTACAGTTCGCATCAGATATCAAAACTAACACAACCAAAACAAGGAAGTGAACGGCCAGTGGGATGTTGAAGGCTTTTCTTTACCTTGTGGAGCAGCTGGATTCGCAAGATCACGTGAGAATCCACCTTGACAGGCTCCAAGTTATCTGTTTGTGTCTGCACCGGAGGTGGCGCGAGCCAATCAGTGTCCTCGGAGGGACGACTGGCAGCTACAGGGGTGGTTTTAGATGCGCCATCAGCAAGAAGCATCTGTGGAAACCACTCGTATCGAAGAAACAATGGCGGCTTCTAAGGAGGCTACTGTAGTTACTGTGACAGCATCAGTTATATCAGAACTGGAGAGTCTTTCTTCATTGAAAGAAGAGCAAAGAACGACACTGAAGGCTTTTGCTGACAGGGAAAAGTTTTCGCTCTTCTTCCGTCCAGTTGATCTGATTGGTTGTCAGGTTAGCAGCTTGCATCAGGTATCACAACTAACCCGATCAAAACAAGGAAGCGGACGACTACTGCGATCTGGCGATTGGCAGGCTTTTCTACACCACAGGAACAACCAGGGCTGAACAATTTTGAGAAAAATATCTAATTGCGATTGCGGTATGATTTCGTGATCTCTGTCTCACGACATTCACTCATTTAAAGGTTTTTTGACACATTTTGCCTTTAACAAAAGTTGCACCATCTGTGATTTGAAAATTGCAGAAAGCCACACTGTGGTTTCTATAAAATTTGGGTTAATTGTGCAGCCCTAGCAACAACGTAAACAAATGTTGCATTGGTGAAATTAAGTACAGAACAACTTTGCTAAAGCTGACCAGTGGAGGGGAGGGCAGAGGTGGGGGGCAACTGCACTTAAGCACGTACGAAGCAATTGTGCCTAATGTGAAAATACCCTTAAAGGGATGGTTCAATTGAGAGTCGGGTTTATTTTGTTGGTCCACAAAAAAACAGTGCTGCAGAATCTCCCAATGTAAGTGAATGGTGACCGCAGAATCGTTTGTAATCAGACCATGAATCGACTCTCTGCACAAAACCTGTTCACGATCAATGACGACACTTGAAACTTCATCATTTCATTCATCTTTGACACCAAATCCAATCATGTGAAGGAGCAGGAGAGGTCTCCCTTGTCCTTTCAGCACTCTCCCCCGCACTTTCTCCTGACCTTTGACCCCTGAGGTTCAGACAGTCAAGTGTTTGTCTGAACGGACCATCTGTCTGCTAAAAAACCTCAGCCGCTCATAACAACATCTGCATTCCTTTGGCTGAAACCTGTTTCCGCTGGCTGGGAGCTTCTGCATATATCACTGTTTATTTTGATGTGGCCACAAGTACACAAAGGAAATGTTATTGCGTAACATTTCAGAGTTGCGCTTTTTTAGTCATGAGGAAATGAAAGTGCACGAGGACGGAGACAGAAGCAGAGTTCATCTTTGGGTTGATGTTTGGAAAAATACTGTCATGACTTTGCAAAGACTAAAGTACGGAAAAATTTCATCAAACTGTTGACATACGATGAAATCTTTATTTAACATTATATATAACATTATATTACATTTATTTAGCCGCATAATTCTGTTGATTTCAGTGTTTCTGTCTTTAGTTGAAGGATTTAACTTCTTTTCAAAGATTTAAACTATAATGACTTCAAGCTAAAAACAGGGAGGTTTGTCGCCCAAAACATTTACTACATGTGACACATCTGTGATTATTTAAATGATCCCTGTGAGCACTGCAGGTCTAACTGGGATACATTGAAATATTGGTTCCTTAAAATGCTTCTGAAACATGCTTATATGTAAAATATTAAAGCTGCACTAATCAACATTTCCAGATTAATAATGGATCAGATTACTACAGTGGAAACATTTTATAATCATAGTCTGTCCAGGTCAGATTGATCACTATGAGTGGATGATTATTACAACTGAATTGTTTTCTTTACCATCTATACTGTATTTATTACATGTATTTAAATGAATGATGGGGACAGTACAGCTATTTCAACCGCTTTTCAAATTCCTGTGCAACTTAAATTGCTGCATTGTGTTTAATTCAAATACTAATCTATATATAAAATATAGATTACTGTCGTGTAGCTGCTGCATCCCATTGGCTTGTTTTTTGCAGTTTGTCATAAGGAGTTTTTCATCGACAAAAAATTACTTTTTCCATCATGTAAATATTATGGTAAAGAAGCAAGTAGGCTTCAAGCCCTAAATGCAGGCTATTTTAGTTGACAAAATATTAAAACTTCATTTTTATTCAGTGTTTGTGCTACACATTTTTACAACTGGGGGATGTAAGAAGGCCTGCAACAATGAGTAATGAAAATTAAAATGTTATTATTCATTTCTATATAGGTTTTTGTCAAAGCCACTGGGAGCCACTGACGTATTTTATGTTGTTAAACAAAACATTAAAAAAAATCTCTAAAGTTGAGTGTTGACCACAGATCTTATTTCAGGCACCTAACTAAAAAAAAAGACATTGATTTTGAGAGGAGGAAACCAGAAGTGCAAAAATACTAACTCATTTCCGGGATTTATTCCTGCAGTGCTCTGTCGTGTTCAAACTACTTCATATTAGTCGTATTAATCTTCTCACGTAACTCATCGGCAAAAAAAGCTAAGAAATATATTTTCTAAGTTTACTTCACGTCAACAACACAAAGTCTCTAGTTTTTGGTGTGATGAGGTTTAATGTCCCTGACAACCTCTGTAGTCTTATTTAGCCACTTGTTAGCATCCGTCCTTTTAACTTAAAAGTTTGAAAATTCAGTAAAAAGTATGGCATTTACTAACATATTTTATGTAGTTGAACAAAACGTGAAAATCTCTAAACCTTATTTCAGGCACCTAACAAAAAAACTATTAATCTCGAGAGGAGGAAACCAGAAATGCAAAAATGCTAATGCTAATTCTGAAAAAAATACACTTATTCACTTTCCTGTCAAAATAAAATAAAAGATTGATACCATTCTCACGTCTGCAGGTTTTAAATATGGAGCTGGAGTCAGGATGTAGTTAGCCTAGCTTAGCATGAAAACTGCACACAGAAGAACACAGCTACCCTAGCTTTGTCCAAATTAAAAAAAGACAGTAATACTTCTAAACCTTACTGATTAACATGTTGTAGCCCAGCAATCCATCCAGCGAGCTAGCTGTTTCCCCCTGTTTCCAGTCTTTATGCTAAGCTAGGCTAATGTTAACTGCTATCTACTTCCTGACTACAGCTCTGCACATCATACACAGACATGGCGGTCATATTAATCTTCTCATATAACTCTCAAAAGAAAACTAATAAGTGTATTTTCCAAAATGTTTGTAGTGTAAATAAACTGGCCCAAAAATCTAAATGCATTTCACTTTTCACCCACATGTAGCCCAGCCTTTAACCTAAATGTCTGGACATTTTTGACTCCAAATGACTAAATCAAACCGTGAATACTTTACTTTTACCAGCACACACAACATACCAGTATGCCAGAGTTCCCAGTGTGATCGGACCGGTGATAACACAGTGGGGACTCTGGTTCACATGGCTGACTGAGAGCACCGCTGTTGTTTTGGAGCTGCCTGCCGCCGCCCACTGTAATCACTCCCCCACATTTCAGCAGCCTCGGGTCAAATTGTGATTACAGTAATGACTCTGAACATTAAATAAAAAATAATTTAAATGGGGAATCTGACTGTTCTGCCCCGACGTGGCAAATTGTTTCCCAGACTGTCGTCTGCTTTTAACGTGGGAAACAGGAAACTCTGGTCTGCCCCCCAAAATGGGAGCGAGCTGCAGATATTCTGTGTCCTTTGTTAATTCTTCTGTCCATCCAGCCGAGAGAAAGAATCAGGTGTTTCTCTGTAAACACGTAATAATCACTCTTTCATCGGCTCCTTCTCCATCCTGCCGCCGCTCTGCTCTGACAAACATGTTTACAATAAACAGGCAGACCTGCCCTTTAAAGGAATGAACCGATCTGTCTGCAGCACACAGTCGAATACCATCATAAATATTGCTTTAGTTTTGTTAACAATAAAGGGATGACAACGCGCCAAGGTCACAATATTGTCTGATTATTTGCAGTAGAAAAAAAACACACGAGGGATGCAGATGAACTGAGAATAAACTGATTTGATATTAACATATTTGCCTTAAAATTAAAAGTTAATTTTATTAAAATCTTTGTGTTGCAACAGTAAGTTTTATTTGATTTTTTCAGCTGGTTTTACATGTTTTTATTTCTTTCTAATTATTACTATCAGCTTTTATGAATATTGTTTTTTGGTTTTTTGAAATCACATGTTGTCATCTTATCTGTTCCATCTTTATTAACATTAACTAGACGACATTATGTGATGTCATCTCTGCATTGTTATCCCTTTATTTCTATTTACACTTACTTTCATGTTTGCTTGTTTTCCTTTCTGTCTTATTTTTATTATGTTTTGGTGTTTACCTCAATTTTGCTTCTGTTTGGCCTCATTGTTTTGGTTTTGTGTCGTCACATTGTATCTTGCGTATCCTGCTCCTTTGCTTTGTCTGTCAGGTGCTGTATAAATAAAGTTATTATTAAATAAAGTTAAAACACGGCTGGTGGGGCATGAAGCGGTGTGGAGGACGGGTCAAAACCGGGTCAGTCAGTCAAAAAAGTGTGGACACGCCCCTGGCGGTTTGCAGGACTCTGCACACAGGTGGATGATGGGATTTTAATCTTTTTTGTTCAGCCGACACTCAGTGTGGCTGCAGGAGGGGAGCGTTTGTCAGCCCAGCTGAGTTTCAGTCTGAGTACATTTATTTGTTCTGCCATACTTTCGTTTTTATCAGTAAATTTTCCACCTCTCACAAATATGATTCAGGCGGTCACATCATATGTTATCTTTGTTTCCTCGGAGGAAAAGCAGAAATATTTTGTCACCACGACAGGAACATGACAGCCACTGAGATCAGATATGAGACACGACCGCTGAAAGTTTTTTGACACTACAGTAAATTCCTTCTGCAGCTGTGTGGTACATATCTCCTCAGGCAGGATGTCCCAGCAACAAAAGACCCTCCCCTCTCCTCCCGTCCCCTCCCAGAACAGGACGTGAGTGGACATCCTGCCAGCAGTGGTCTCTTCCTCTGTAACCGTCAACTATTATTAGCGGACGGCCAGTATCAGCTGAGAGGATATCCCAGTCCATTTTATCAGCTCCCCTCTAAACCGCTTTTTACCTCAAACCTGAAAATAACAAACACAAAAGTCCAGAAACGAGCCATCTGTCTGTCTTCTAGCCAGACCAGACTTACCAAAAACAGAGCCGTGCCCACAAATCCAGCCAATCGCAACAGAGCACAGGCCAGGTGTGTGTGTATGTGTGAGTTTTATGCCAAAAGGACATTCCAGCCGGCTCTTCAACCCTGTCCAGCAGCAATCATATGAGCCTGAGTGTACATGTACATGTATACGGTCACAGCGTACCTTGTGTCGAGCCGTGCCGGTCCCACTGTCCACCCGTCCTCAGCTGGGAAAACTCTGAGAAATGTTTCACTGTGAAGACAAAGACAAGACGCTGATAAGATTCTATAACACAGACACACATCTAGTCGTGTCCATTTTGACGTCATCTCTTACCATACGGCGTTGGAGGAGACACGGGGAAGGCCGGAGTAGGGGGGACGATGTCCGAGCTGTCTGAGTGTCCCCGATAGTCCACGCTGTTGGTTTTGTAGAGATGTCCATGCTGTTAGGAAAGAGCAGCAGGATAAAATGAGTAAGAGAAGAAATAAAGGGAAAAGTAAATAACATTTTTTTTGGCCAAGTCTTATGGGGTAACAAGCCCACACACACACACACACACACACACACACACACACACACACCACACACCTCTCTCTTATGATCTGTGTGTGGCTACAGCCTGTGTTTTGGTGTAAACAGTCGGGCCATTCATGCCACCCAGCCATAAGAATGAGTGCAAGAGCTGAAACCTCAACTCCTTAAAAAAAAAAAAAACAGAAAAGAAAAGCGAGGCAGAGGGAGGAAAGAACATCTACAACAGTGGTTCTCAAATACAGGTCTGAGGACCACAAAGGGTCCACGGCACTCCACCAGGGGGTCCATAAAAAGCTTTCACCTTCATTTAAAGGAGGAATGTGTAATATATTTACTGATATGTCACCAGAACAACAAGCTAAGCTGAAATATTTGCTACAGCCACGATGTTTTCCATTCAAATTTACATTCTGGGCCAGAATAACTGTTTCAAGTTAATTAGAGCTCAAATTAATGTGGAATGTTCACCTTCATTAATAATCTTATCGAAGGAGAAGATGTACACAGACTGTTTATTAAAAAGAATTTCAACCTATTTAAGATACAGTCTGAGGCTCCAACTCACTAGTGGGTCTGCAGTACTTATTTTTGTACGTGCAATTGTTGTGCACATATGAAAGTGCACAAAAGTGCTTAAAATAAATAATTTGACACAGAATCTGAATTTTAAAATGGTTTTAGGGATTTAACAATGATTTTATTCTTCCTCCAGAGTCTGTGATCAGAACTGTGTCCATATTCCGTTCTTCAGAACAACAGTCTGTTAAACAGAAATAACAGATTTTATTTTATTTTATGTATAAACTTGAGTGAAACTCACTTTCTTGATGTGTGTGTGTGCATGTCTAATGTATTTTAAATAGATTTCTTGCGTTATTTTTTTGACATAACTGAGTAAAAGTGTAAAAAGGCAAAACATGAGGGCGTTACTGGTATATTTTCTATCTCGTAAGAGGTCCTTGTCTGAGAAAAAAAGAGATCCTCTGATCTACAAAAATGCAGACAGAGTTACACAATAATCTCAACATAGATCCTTTAACTGATTTTAAAGTGGTAACTCGTTATCTTCGCTGTAATATAGTAACCTGCACAGGTTGAATAGGGATTTGTTATACTGGGAGATTGAGGAGAAGAGTTCAGGTTTATAAAATAAGTAGTTGTAGTCTATCTGTCTGAGGTTTGACTCCCAGCAGTCAAACTCTCTGTCAGTTGATGTGAACCAGGAAACTGTGTGTAATTACCTGAGACGGTGAGAAGGAGGGACTGTAGAGCGGGGAGCCTCTGAAGCTCTGAGCTCCACCCCCTCTCCATCCTGGACTATGGAGACCAGCGTAGTCCACCACATCACTGACCTGCTTCTGCTGCCTCCAACCTGATCAGGAGCAGACAGATAACGAGAGGGGTGAGGAGGAGGGCAGGAGTTAAAAAAAACAGGAGATCCAGACAGTCAGACAGATTATGATCTGAAGTATAATCAACTAAAGAATCAAACTCAGCCACGTGTTCCTCTATGAAATTAAATATCCACAAACAGTTATGTCTATTCCTGTAAAACAAACATAACATTTAATGGTACTGACGCTCTGTTATGACCATATGGCAACTTGGCAATAAAAGGTGATGAGAACAGTCGATGTTTGGCGTGTTTGTCTCTGACAATAGCGTCTATCAGCGTGTTTATCAGCAGCGTGTCGCTCCTCTCATCGGGGCAGACGCTGTGTGACTAAGCAAGACTTCACTGTGAGCAGATGGTGGAAAAAACATCTGTTGGAACAATCAGTTGTTCTCTTTTCTTCTCAGATGCGAGTGGATCATCAAGAAAGAAATTGTGTTTTTAGTTTAACAGCTGCACAGTTCATTTAAAAGAACAAAGTGGCAAAGTACTGCTTAGCTTAATGCATCTGTATCGGACTATGCAGACCAGTATCGGGACAGATCAGGAAATATTTACAAAATGCAATCGATACATTGGTGTTTGAACACGAATTGTCAATATGACAGTCAGCCCATCTTTCAACATAAAAAAACACGATTAGTCGATTACACAATTAAATGTCGCCACCCTCGCTGGTCGTCACCAGAAATACCGGTCGGTTAAACTAGTTGTCAATGTTTTATTCGTGCACGATGCCAGTTAACTGTTGCCTCTAAGCTGCAGTGAGAAAAACAAAACTGAGAAGGAAAAGTTAAACAAGTCTGGATGAGAAAATGTTTGAGGAGACGAATCAACACAGGTTGTTTGTTCTTCAGCCAGAACAGGAGATAAGATTTTAACTGTCAGTCTGTGAACAGCAGTCTGCTGCTGGCTAACTTTAGCATGAAGAGCTACAAAGTTTACTGTTGTTCGGGGACATCGTCAGCTGCTCAGCTGCTCCGTCTCCTTGTAGACTGTCTGTCTTCTCTTTGTCCTGTTCTTGAAATCTATCGCTGATGCTGACTTCATGCAAGCATGTGTCTGAGTGTGTGTGGCTGTGATCAGTGCTGTTGTGACTGTGATGTTACTGTCTGTTTCGCTGCGTTCATGACCTGACCATCATGTGGAGCACGTCTGTGAATTTGACCAGTATAGAGACTCCAGTCTACAGTGTAGCTCATTCACTTCATACTGCAGGTTTTTACAGTACATTTCTGTCCATGTTGGCAGGCTCTCTCTTTGTTGCGCTCTCCGTTCCCCACTCTTTTAGCGCGTTCATGCACGACACTGGTCGTGATAAAGATTCACCATATATGGGACCACACTCGATTGTGCGTATCATCTATAAACAGCCATGTGAAAACCCCGTGAGCTCAGCTTTCACTGTGAGCATCCATCATCTCAGAAGCACATGAAAGGCCGAGCCAGTCCAACTGAAACTAATCCAGTTACTGTGCCGCACCAGAGGGCCTGCTGAGGGTGCTTCCACAGAGGTTTTTACAGTGTTGAGTATCACTTGATACCCACTGTACTTGTGAAGGGGGCTATTCTCTTTTGAAGACTGCAACTCTGAGATTATGATGGGGAGAAGGAGGGCATGATGCAAACACACTGGAGAGCAAAGTGTTGTGTCAGACTTCAAAAGCATTCCTGATCGCTTACAAATTCCTGCCTCAAAACATCGCCTTGAAAAACACACTTTACGGACAGACGCTTCCACACAGTAACTCAGCAGTGAAATATTAGTGTTACTGCTTCAAATGTGCCCTCGGGTAACATCAGCGCCCCTGACAAACTCGCTGACCTACATACATACAAACACGCATGCTCAACTTCCTGTGCTCAAATTCCACGATTAGAAGAAGAACCACAAGACCTCTCATTGACCTGGGGGCGTACAAAAACACAGGGTCAGAGGTCAGATGTCAGCAGTAACGTAACCCTGCGTGGCACATGGCCGCGGGTCACCGATAACCACTGCAGAGACCCTGACAGACGTGATTCAAGAGCTGTCATGGGCCGTTCAGGCGGGAGCTCCCACATGAACCAGCGGGCCGCTCGGAGGTTAGCTTTGATGGAACAGCTGCTCTGTATGCAAAGAGCTGGGAAGTGATGACATCACTCATACACCTATGACCCGCAGTCCTCAAACAGAAAATGAATCAGGGACAGAGGTCGCGGCAGAAATGCGCCTCTTCCTCCTGGCTGCGTCCCAGTGGATACGAGAGGGAGTAAATCTGTCATGTGTGCCGACAGGGTGAGAAGACGCAGCGAAGAAGAGGCAACGCTGAGACACAAGGGTCAGAAAAACAGGCATCATCGATGTGACATGTTCAGGTTCAAGTTTTCACAGGTGGGACAAAGCCAGCAAATTTTAAAGGTGGGGTTGTGAAGAAAGACAGTTGATATTTGAACACAACAGCCAAACAAACACACACCTCCATTCAGTGCTCCTTAAGAAGCTCTGCCCCTCAAATTTGTGAATATACTGTACATAACCAAAGAAACAGGCAGAATCCAGCATGTCTGCAGCCTGAAGTTACCGTTAACCTCAATAAGGGAAAGTAATATTTTATTGCTATGAAAATACAAGTGTGAAGAGGACAGGAGCAGAGCAGACAGACCGCTGCTGAGAGCTGCAGAGCTTTTGAGGAGAAAGCTGAGAACAGACTTGATGCCGACTTTACTGGCAGGAGATTTCAGAGTTTATGTTTCAAACTTTTGGTCTTAAAAAGTGGATTTATCTTCACTCCTGCTTCTCGACCTGTGTGCAGCAGCGGCCCCGTACGAGCCGACCGTGTTTGGCTGTTTACTGTACGCTAATTAGTCTCTCTGTCCAGGTTGAGCGCTGACCAAAGGAGAGAACGTACGGAGACGATGGGGGGGAAGAAGAGAGACAGGAGGGACATAACAGAAAGAACCTGCTTCTCTGGTGAGTGCTGCCAGAGGCTCAAACACAAACACACACAGCCGGCGCTCGCTGGCTGTTAGCATGTTGCATGTAGCATGAATTAGCATGTAAAACCATGCACAGTCTTGCTTCCTTCATCTCTCCTCCTCATCACCCTGTCCTGCACACAAGCGACACAGAATGCGCAGCTAGAGGATCATGAGGAGATATTTCCTGGATTTGATTTTTTTTTAAGTGTTTTAGATTAGAATAGCACACCTCACCTTTAACCAAATTTCAAGTAAATCAGAAAAAGAAAATCTGAATGAATGCTTGTTTCCATTCACTACCGTTATGCATTTTATCAGGAGTTGGTTCATCAAGATAAGCAGTAAGTGGTGCCAGTTTTCCAGTCAGCAAACCATTCTGAAGAAGGCACAAGAAGATGTTGTCACTGAGAGAGAGCCACCTCGAATGGTTAAAAACAATGTCAACAGGATGAAAATCCAACATTTCTCTCTGTTTCATGTGTCAATATGAGGAAAAGTTACATCAGATATGTGTGGAGCGATCATGCTTGTATTATGAAGCCATTCACCATAATCACTCTGATGTCAAGCTCAGGGTGAGAAACTCAAATGTCATAGTGCTGCGTGCCAGGTTGATAAACATAAAGAATCTGACAAATCGTTACCATTTCATCACTTCCTGATTGATCAGCCACCAAAAACATAATGGACAGTGAAAATATGGAGGGAAATGGGGCTAAATTTGAACATAACAAACATATTAGCACTCTAGCCATTCCTAGCTAACATTACAGTTTTTTTTTTTTACAGTTAAATTAGTTTAAGTGAGGCTGGCTGCAACATTTCTGCATGAAATATCCAAATGAACAGACCCCTGCAGGCAGCTTGTGATTGGGACCAGTTGTCATATTTTGTGTTGTGATAACTTGTGCTGTGGCAGCGTGCATTCAGCAAGGTCGCCTGCTAACAGAAGACAGTATGGCTGTGATAATCACATTACTGCTCCGCTAGCTGCTCAGCCTGGTGCTCGCTCTCCATCACTACGCTTATGCTTTTAGATGCAACATCCTAACAGCCCTCACACTTTTGTCTCTAACTTTGTCACATCTAAAGTCACGAGATTCATGATTCTAGATTAGCGTCTAACTTCAGTCCACAACTCTTCAAGTCCCCGAATATGAGTCAAATTTACTGTCTTTACCAAACTACATATAGAACTTTAAGCAGCAGGCTTTTTAAAGAACAGAAGGACGCACAGGAAGACTGAAAAGATGACAAAGCGTTAATGCATCTGTTTTTAAAACAATTCTTTTAGATATAAATAAGCTCTAATACTCTCCGAATGTCTCATACAGCACACATTAGATATTTCAGTCCAGATCCAGACAACTTAATCTGGACCCGGAACAAAATTTAAATTCAACCCAGACCACAAGTGTTATCACGTCACCTCACAGTTAGCGAGCTGATTGTTGAAGGTGGCAGAGCAGGTTAAAAAATAAGTGAAATGACATATTTAACACTATTGTGAACACACTGTGTAAAGGATGAGTCTTTGTGTGCGTGATGCCAGTGTGCTTAATTTGCAATGATACAGTGGCCATTGTAACGACTGATAAAAAGCCACCACGACACCAAACATTTACAAATTTCAACAGAACTGCTTTAAAAACTTAACCAGCTGAAACTGAAACAAGGAACAAGCAGAATAACTGTGAAATCAATGAAACGTCAAGACTGAGAAAGAGAATCAACATTTTCAACCATAAAACTAGTCAAAGAAAATATAATTCATGTCTAATCCTGGTCATAATGTTGGGTTTGGTGTTTTTACACATGATGGTATAAAAGGTTGTTGCAGGTGTAACTGCAGCTGAATGACCCACTACAGATTCAAAAAGATAAAACTAAATATGAATAACATCAGATTATATTGTAGCCTGTATGTTATAAACTAATTACATGATGCCTGAATCACATAATCAGGCGTGTTGCAGACAATGTTAGTCTGATCCTGATAGAACTGATAATCTTCAGCCTTTATCACAGGTGAACTTTGACATCAGTGAAGCTTTTGGTTCGTTTCGATTATTTCTAATGCAGCCACAAGCATGAATTGTCCCCGATGCTGCATCTTTGTGTCTCAGGTGTTATTGTCATCATCACGACGGGACGACGGGAAATCCTTAGTTTCCTTCATGTTCATGACAGGTGTCATAACATGGTTATAACAGTGTAATGGAAGTCTTGTGCACACCCCTTCAAATAAAGTGTTGCCCAAATGCATGCTAAATGCATAAAATGAAGTAGGATCATTTCAGGAATGTTTCAAATGATGGGAATCGAATAAAATAGAAGAGAAAGTTATTCTGTTGGTGCTGGTGTCACTTTAACTGTACTCAGTCAGTCAGTGCTGATAGAGATGTTTGAAAGAGCAAACACGTTACACTGGCTGCAGATTTTTGGGATAAACCTCACGTTGCAGATGCTCCCTTTCAAGAACAGAAAAACATATCACATAATGCACTTAGAAGAAAAAATATAAAAAGGTTTGTAAAAATCTACCAAATATACACAGAGACAAAATGGAAATAATACGTAATAACACTAAATATATACAGTAAAGGTATGTGCCTTATTAACTGGGGCCATTTCCCACATAATATCATTAGAAAATCTTAATATCTTTTTGAAAAATCAAAAAATTTCTTGGGTTTCTTGTATTAATCTGCAGTCAGTTACCCTGAAGCCAAGCAGTGGCTCCCCAAGGGTCCCCAAGCAGTTTTTCAGTCTAAAATAAGTATCCTCAATTAGTTCACTGTGGAGACTGTATTTATCTTTATTCTTTGTAATGGCCTAATTTATTTTATTTATTGTTTTTGGGTTGTTGTTTTTTTTTTAGAAAAAATGGATCTTTTTTTATGTTTAGTTTTTTTAAAATATATTTCTTAACAAATGTCTTCCTAGCTTTAAAATGCGTTATGTTATAATGCAGATTCTGCAAGTCCTGTACTGAAGCCCCAGTGTTTCACATTTATCATCATTTTCTGCAGGTTTACATAGTCAGACGTCTGTCCACAACACTCAGAGCTGGAGTAAAGTCTGCTCCATAGAGCCCCCAAAAAAGCTAGAAACAGTCCTGGGGCTTGATAATAATCTTACTAAGTGGATGTTATTACTGTATGTTATTGCTTAATCAGAAGTTACACAGGGGATTTTAGATTTAAATCTGCTAAATCTTTGAGCTCTCACCTGTTAGGACCTGATGAAAAAGCTTATTATTAATATCCCTCTTTAAGATCGTTTCACGGTGTCCGACATCCTTGATTGAGACTCTGCTGATATGAAGTAACTCATTTAATCCAATTCAGCTGCTTAAACTTCAGGTTCTGTAATAATGTCAGTGGATTATGTTTTGATGGTTTTACTTCATCCTTAGTTTCACTGTGCTGAGAGGTCAGATTGTTTTCACAGCCTCGTCTTCCCGCTCTGTATATTTCCATTCAGAACGAGACAGATCAGAGTGTAAACACATGATTGTATAGAGACCAGAGAGGTCCTGATTTTAACATCGCAGGAATTATCCTCTACCTGTTCAGCCAAACGTTTCCACCCTTTCAGCAAACACCACGAACACTCACAAACACACCTTGTGGGACAAACGCAGATGT
>JAJHUR010138369.1:0-19131 GCA_027495735.1 Lutjanus campechanus
ACCTTAATAAGCACTGTGCACACTTTAGATCCAGTACCCACAAAATGCATACTGCTAACTACTAATAAAAGCATAATGAAGTATGTCGAAATCAACAAAAGTTTAGTAAAGGTTTAACAAGGACATAATAGGTTTAATCGCTGTTCAAAATTCATCTGCTATCATCAGTTTATTATAAGACTGTTCATAAATGTCTTATAATCTAACAATAAAAAATGTTTATTAAGCTATTATAAACTTATATCATCTTATTAACACATATTATTGTTACTTAGGATCTTATAAGGAGCTTATTACCAGTTAACTAACTATTATAAGCATCTTTAAGTGTTACCGTGGTGACTGTGGAGCTAAAACCAGCAGGAGAAAGTGAGGGAGAGATAAAAATATATAGAGGGAAAGCAAAAGAGAAAGAGAGAAGCATGAAAGAGTGTCTGTTGCTCCTCCTGATAGACCCAGCTAGGCTATTCATTACTCCCTGAACGCCAGCCAGTGTCAGTTATATTACTGCAAAGCCGTCCCTGACTGACGGCCACGAGTGGGGGGAGAAAAATGGCTGCAAAATACTGCTCGATGCCCTGGGAGAAAACAAGGGAGGGGCCGTGATGGATGGGTGTGTTTGACCCAGGCGGGGTGGAAGGCAGGGATGGGTTTCTTCCAGATGAGACAGGGAGTCGGCAGAGCCCCTGCCCCTCTGCCCGGAGCATCCCAGCCTTGTCAGGATGAGAGGCATCTCGCTAAGCTGCCTCCGTCAGTGCTTCTATCACTCGTGTCAAAACAGACGCTCTCCATATTCAACAGATAAAACTGGACCTCACGTGATGGGAATACAGAAGCACGGCGAGGCCGTCCATTGAGTTTGTGACAGGCCTGATGTCAGCATGAGGGCAGATATCCCCCCCACCTCCCTATAGCAGTCCCAAAAAACAACATCATGGAGCATCAGACAGCTATGGGGTGATTTTATGCCCCATATGGCCCTGCAGACACAGTGGAAAAAGACATTCACAGCTACAGTATGTATGGCTGCAAACTCTGCAGAGGCATCCACACTGCTTCTGTCAAAGTGTGCGTGTTCTTTTCATTTCTCTGCTGCAGCTTTTTCAACACTGCTCATCAAGACGTGTGTTTAATTGTCATTAAGGTGATTATTCAGATTAATCTGCTGCATGTGTTAATAAACAATTGTCATGAAAGAAATGCTACACATCCCAACTTCTCCTTTTACTTAATAAACCAACCTTAAAGTATGGTACGTATGTGTAGTTGCAGTGCTGTAATATATCCTTTAAGTACCTAAACAATTCATGCTTCATGTTTAAGGTCTACTTTCTATACCACTAAAATGATAAGAAATGTTTATTCTAATGGAGTTCAAATAAATGCGAGAGAATGGAGGAGTATGCACTGAGAAGTGTTTAATCAAGATAGTACATCTTGTATTATTGCTGAGATCTTAAACTTAGCTTGTGAACATGCCATAAGCGTCCACATTTGTAGCATTCCTGCTTTTTAACAAATAAAAGCTGACAACAGGTGTCAGTATAAGATGGGTCAAATTTAGACAACGGAATAAGTGTGGATTGTGAGGTCTATTCACCTTTCTGTGCAGAGTTTGCATGTTCTCCTTGTGTCTGTGTGGGTTCTCTCCGGGTCTTCAGCTTCCTCCCACAGCCCCAAAACATGCAGTATAATAGGTTAATTGATAACTCTAAATTACCCGTAGGTGTGAATGTGAGCATGAGTGACTGTTTGTCTCTATGTGTCAGCCCTGCGATGACTTGGCGACTTGTCCAGGGTGGACCCCTGCTCTTGTCCAATGTCAGCTGGGATAGGCTCCAGCGCCCCCACAACCCGTCAGGATAAGCGATTACAGACGATGGATGTTATACTTTGAAAATTTTGTGTTTAAAAAAGGTATACTGTTGTTGTGAAATGTTTGGATGAAATTAAAATTTGAAATTGAAAATTATTTTTGAATGTGTAATTCATCTGTGTTTGGGAATTTCCTAATTTTAAGTTATCATACTAAGGCCTTGGAATCATTGAGAGATCTGCACTAATTCTTATCAGACATACTGACATACTGTGTCTCTTCTAGACAGAAGATGCAGCTGTCTTCTCCTTTCAGATAAACAAGGGAACAACCTGATGGTGTTGCTACTGCGGCTAAGGTCAGAGATGTATTTGTCTTGTCTCTCTGAAAGGAGCAGATGTAACTGTTATCATATCACTGACCCTGTGAGGAAGAAAGGGTGCTAAGCTGTGGTCTCAGACCTCATACATTCATACTTCCCGTGTTTGGATTTGCAGACCAATAGGCTAATTCTATATGCTGTGGATGTGTCGGGTCTGACCTTATTTGGGCATAGGTTCATCATGACATTATGCAAATCTTTTAAGACCATCCCACAGAACAAAAACTCCAGAATTGAAGGGAACACCAAGACAAAGCATGTATTGATTATTTCTTCATTCTCCTTGGCCAAGTATTATTAAGCCAGTTACAGCACAAGACTCCTGTGTACTTTCTCCTTTTGATGTACGGGCAAAAGATCAAATCTATGACAATCTGTATACTACTTATGTCAATTAATAACTTATAATATAGCTTTGTTAAATACTTGATTCTGATTGGTCAATTACAACATTCTAAGGTCTATTATAACAGACCGTTGCTATGAAGAACAGGCTGTTGCTATGGGCACAGTTCTGAGCATAGGCTCTGAAGGAGTAAAAAAAACACATTTCTGAATCAATAAAAGCATTTTGAAATTAATATTTTGTGTCAAATTGTTGATTTATTTTGGTTAGTAACTGTGTAATAAGCGGGATAATGTATAATTACTTTCTCACTGTACATTATCCCTTACATATTTATTTGTATTGCCCCAGCTAATATGCCCTGGGGCTATATGGGCAGTAGTATTTTTTCCCTCACTCTTCGGTATTGGAATCTCTAGGCAGCTCAGGCATAAGCAGCTCTCTCACACCAGGGTAAAGGTGTTAATTTGACCTTTTCATCACTCAGTTATGACACATGCTGGAGGCCCTCAGACATCAGGTCACGCACCGTGTAGTTAATGACATTTTTGCCTCCAGGTAACACTGTGCTGCAGGTGGCCAGATATGCAATGCCACTATGCAACACAGTGCTTTAAGACTTCACCCCTTTTTTCATAGCAGCCATGTTAATATGAAGTAGTAGACACTGGTGTGACACCAATTAAAGACAGTGCTGCTCCATTTAGTGTAGCGGGACCCAGTGAGCACAATAGCAGCACCCTGACCGGGAGGGAACAGAACCTTAATTAGTATCATTAGTAAGACCTCTGTTTACTCGATGTCAAAATGGCTGCTGTAAAAAAAAGTTCTATTGCTTGTTAGTCTTTCCTGGAAACCACCAGGTGTCAATTAAACAGTGGCGTAAAGTAGTAATGACAGGCCCCAGTGCACACTAGTCACTAGTTATGAAGTAAACATGCATGTTGCCATGGTACTGGTACCGGCTGCATGGTTGTTGACCCACCACTGATGGCAGAGTTGATGGTGATGCCAGCTGAACTGTTGCATCGATGCTCAGCTTGTGAGTCTTGACAGATTTTGTGCCTAAACTTGCTACTGTTTATGTATTTTTTAAATGTATTTTTTGTAAGAAATTCTTCAGATTACACCAACAGTGTGCAAAGTTTTCATTCATTTCATGCAAAGTAAAACGTGGCTACTTCAAAGAATCTAAAATATGAAATAGCAAAAACATTTTGCACACTTTAAGGTCCACAGGTGTGAAGGGGAACACCATGAGTCCACGAAAAAATATTTGATCTCTTTGATTTAATATATAAATAAATCTTAGATTTAATAAAACCATTGGTATTAAATCTTTGATTGCAAGTGCTGAAAACAGTGTGCAAGAGTCTTTTGTATTCTATATTGTTAAAAAGGAATTACATATTTTGCCTGGTTTTCACATTTTTGCTAATTTTTGCTACATAATTCCATATAGTTCAATATTTCATATTTTTGATGTCTGAAATATTAATGTGCAAGAAGAAGAATAATAAACATAAAGAAAAAAACATTTAATGGGAAGATGTGTCCAAACCTTTGACTGGGTACTGTACATTACCCAGCTACCAATAAAATCTGAAATCATAATGCAAAAAACAAAAACAAAAAACAAACAAATTGCATTGCATATCTGTTTATGATGAAAAATACCAAAGAAAATAAGAAAAAATACATCTAAGTGAATCGTTTTTATATTGTTTATTTATACTTTATTTTGTAGTTGATGTAGAATATGCTTTTTTTTTTTAATAGATTGCTAATGACTATTTTACTAAAAAAAGAAAATAAAACAAAACCATCAAGCTTTCTGAAGAAATATAAAGAAAATGGAGCAAGTTTTGATTTAATGTGAGTTGTTCTTTGTACACAGGCACATTTCTGAATCACATTTTTTAGACCTAACACATTGTTGGAGGTCCCTCTCGCTCTCTCTGCAGCCCCCCAACCCCATGAGCCCCAGTGCAACCGCAATGTCTATATTTATGTAGTAAAAATCTATGAAAAGTATTTTTCATTTAAAAAAGATGATATATTTGTATGTGATGGGTCAGTATTGTACAGTACATTTAGACTGAAGGTGCACAATTACTACACAAAGGTGTGATATGCAAAAGACTGTAAAAGGGCCAATAAATGTATGTTTATTCTGAGCCATCCTCATCCTCCATGTATCCTGTTGAAAGCGTGACGTAAAGTATTCCGACGTCACTTGGTTGACGTTTGCGGAAGCAGGTCCTGTCTTTAGCCTGCTAACTCACAAACCAAAACAGAGGGGATGTTTCCCTCTTAAATCCACAAGAAAACGTAAATTATTTCAGATATCGCTTTGGTTTCGTCCGGTTTTCTCACCGGTCACCTCTCTGTGTTCGTCAGACGACTGAAGAGAAGCTAAACAACGACTGAGATGGAGGTAATAAATGTTCAGGGTCGAGGAATTAGCTTTAGCCAGGCTGTCACAACTTAGTAATGGATGTGTAGCATCCTCGAGTTAGCTGGTAATAAAATGTTCTGTCGTTTGTAATATCGTTTATAAGCTGCTCACGTTTAATTGTGAGTGGACTTTGAAAACTGAAACAGGGCTGGTAAAGAGCACGCAGCAGCAAGTTCAGTTACCCATTATGTCCTGTTAACTCACCTAACTGCATTCCAGCCTTTGTGTTTTAAATGCTCTGAATATCATCGAAATGACTGCACTATAAAGCGTTAGCGTTATATTCTTCTGCTACAGTAGTCATGTTAACAATTTCGCCTGTCAGCTTTCCGAAATGGTTGACTCTGCTTGCATCCGCCATGCAGAGAGGCTACATGTGTAAATGCTGACACCGGGAAAAACGAACCTTTTTTAAAGCTGACATTTAAATAAATGCACTTATTCTTATTCTGTATGTGCCGAATTAGTAAGTGACTGCTAATAAAACATAAAAAGTTTTAAAGCATGGTCTGTCTGTAATATACCTTTGCCAACAAGCAGAACAATATTAAATTTCAGAATTTTGAAAGGAAGTTCTGTGCTGACGTCTGAAGTCAGTCGGCCAAACAAGAAATATGTAGCATAGCAGCAGTGGCGTAAAGTAACTAAGTACATTTATTCAAGTACTATACTCAAGTACAGATTTGCTAGTGTCTCTCTAAATGTTTGCTAGTAAGCAGAGAAACATTAAATGCCTGATTTTTCAAAGGAAATACTTTGCTGACCTCTGAAGTCAAGCAGATAAACAAACAATAGGCTATATAGCACACATATTCACTTCATACTTATACTGAACTTAATCTCAGAGGAAAATATTGTATTTTTTACTCCACTACATTTGCCTGACAACTTAAGGTACTAGTTATTTTTCAGATTCAGAAAACCGTGTATCTCCAAAATCCAAATTATTTATTTATTTAATTTTGAATGTTTGTGATAAACTGAAGGATGAATGGTTCTTTTATCGGTTAAGGTAATCCTCCTACCTCATTAGCTCAATAAACTCTTTTTAAAAAAAACACTTGGATTACCTGACAAATACAAGCTGAAAACATTTATAGAGGCGCGTGGTTCTGACAAGACAGTGACGGTACAAACACGTACACTGGATTAAATTACCCAACAATGTATAAAGTTCTTAAAATCAACACATTCTTAAACATCTGCAGCAGTTAAATGCAACAGAGTTTTCATACTCAAAGTACATTTGCTGATAATACATACATACTTTTACTTAAGTAAGGTTTTGAATGCTGGACTTTCACTTGTAGTGGAGTTTTTTCACACTGTGGTATAAGCACTTTTACTGAAGAGAAGGACCTGAATACTTCTTTCAACAAGTGATAAGTTAATGTTCCTCTCAGCTTTTAAATGTGTTTGTTGCAGTCGTCACCTACTCAGGTTTGTTATTTCCCCTTTGTCGTTTCACTGAAACAGGACCCTGGTGGTACCGGAGCAGAGCCTGTGGCTCAGTCACCAGCAGGTGCAGGCAAGTCAAAGGTACTGCACATGTGGAAACACATTATTGCTCAGAGAGCTTATCAAAGTCTGTAATATGTGTCTAAATTTGTGTAAATGATTCACGGTTAGATATGTAAAGATAACCTATATTCTTAAGGGGGAAAAAGGACCTGTTCAAAGAAATCTGGGGACCGTTTTTTTATTTTGTTGAAAATGGTGATTTGAAAGATGTGCTTGTTCCAGTAGAAGAGATGTGACAGTTCAGTTTTGTTAGTTTATGGTTTTTGTAGTAATTGGTATCGCTCTTTCTTCCCTACCTTCATGTTTCTACCTGTGTAACCCATTAATTCTAGACATTATTAGATGAATGAAAGTGGGGATGGGGTGCTGGGAACGTGGGGAAAATTCAGAACGATGCATGTGACTTGTACCCGTATTGACATGTATCAGTACAGATTCATGTACTTCTCTTTTTCTTATTTTTTATTCTCAGCTGGACACACTGTCCAAAGATGACCTTATCAAGTTTGCCAAGAAGCAGATAGCCGGCATGCAGAAGATGAAGAGCAGATGTGCTGGTAGCTATAAATGCTTTAAAAGCTTGTGTTTGTCTCTTTGATGCTCTTTGGACCAATCGTGTACAATTATGTGACATTATTTTCCTTTTCAGATTTGGAAAAAGAAGTTGAATCCCTCAAACAGCAACCCAAAAACAATAACAGCAGTTCAGATGACTCCACTCTGATACAGGTTTGTTTGTAGGGCAGAAACTCATCATGTGTCGGCTGTAAATATTTTTCTGCTGACATGCTATACTTCATTTTCATACTGTATCTTGCGAGTCATGTGGTATTGTGTGTAATAGGAGCTGAGTGAGAGGATGGATGCCTTGCTACTGGAGAAGGCAGAAACTCAGCAAAGCCTTGCACTGTCTCGTAAAGAGCTAGAGAAGACTAAGCAGCAGGCCAAGGTGAAATACAACACAAATACTGTTTGATGTGTAACTTCATTAGCTGGTTTTAACTAAAGCAGCTGAATTAAATTCATTGATACATGTATGTTTATAATGAAACCAAACCCACATAACTGTTATTTTGTGCAGGATGATCTAGCAGTGCTGCAGGGAGAGCTTGACCGTGTAATAGAAGATCACCAAAGGAAGATCGAGACCCTAGAGAGCAGCATTGAGGAATCCAACAACAAACACCAAGAAGAAGTCGCTCATTTCCAGAAGTTACTGAAAGAGCGAGAAGAAAGTGACCGGCAGAGGGAGAGTGAAAGAGAGAGGGAGCGCCTGGCTGAAAACGCTAGTGCAAAAGAGAACGCTGAAGAAGACCGCCTTCGCTTACAAGCTCAGCTGGAAACCCTTCGAGCCGAACTGAAAGCGATCCAAGAGCGAAACTCGCAGGAGATCGATGAGCTGCAGGAGAGCAACCAGAGGAAGTTGACAGAGGCCCAGCAGGAGGTGGAGAACTTGAAGGAGGAGCTGGCTCAGAAGAGTCTGCAGCACGAGGAGGAAATGAGGGCTCTGGAGGAGGACTGTGAAATCGAGAGGGAGAGACTCCTGTTGCTCCACGAGGAGCTGACCGAGCAGCTCGCTCTCAAAGGTATAAGTCCACACCTCTGCTGTTTACTGTTGGTGCTGTCACCTGTCCAAGCAATCATATTGTATACTGCACAAACATTTTTTAGGATGTTGTATCGTCATATACAGTATATTGTGCACATTTTTACATGATTGACGAGATGTAAATCAAAAGGACTCTTCAGCTAACATTACGTTTATTTTTCCAGACAGCTACCTGCAGGATGTGCAAGAGGAGGACGAGGAACCTGCCCGAGGTTCGGGGATTGCCAAAATGCTGGAGCTGTCTGGCTGCAGTCAGGGCGACTCTAGCCAAGGTGATGGAGAGGAGACTGAGACTGGAAGACTGAGATCTGCCCTGGAAGAACTTCAAGCCCAGAGCACCATGTTGCAGGACGAGCTCACCCTGCTCAGTAATGTGAAGGGTGAGCTGGAGGCGGAGCTGGAGAGGACCAAGGAGGAGTTCCAGATGGAGAGAGAGGAGCTGGAGTTCAAAATCAATGAGCTGCAGATGAACCGGGAAAGTGCTCCCAATGACCATGTAACCCTGGACCCTGAACAAGAGGAAGTCCAGGATCAGAGTGAAGCGCACAAAGATGTAGAGGAGACCCTCCCAAGCGAATCCAAAGAGTCAGCAATCGCTCCTGGGGACCAGTTGAATCCAGAGGAGCTGAAGGCCCAGTGTGAAGCTTTGACCCAAGAGAGAGACTCTGCCGTGGATATGTGTCAGCAAATGAAAGACATACTGCAGAACGTGGAGACTGAACTGGGTGAGAAGACGAAAGATTTTGTTCTCCAGTACAAAGCCATGAAGGAGCAGGGGGCCAATACAGTACGGGAACTCCAGGACAAGATAGAGCAATTCTGCCAGGAGAAGAATGAGCTGTTGGAGAGGATAAGAGAGGTTACAGAGGAGAAAAACACTCTGATGGAGGACGTACAAGACCTGAAGATGAAGCTTGAAGTTTCCGCAGGCGAGGACCAGAAACTCCAGTCTTCTGTAGAGGAACAAGCAACTTTGGCTTGTGAGCTGAAGCAATCTGTGGAGAGACTGACGAAGCAGAATGAGGAGATCCTCTCCCAACTGCACATGAAGGAAAACGTGACTCAAGAACTGAGTGAGACGGTCAACATGCTGACTGAAGATCGAGACAAAGTGCTCATCCAGCTTCAGAACAGAGAAGAGGAAATGCAAAAACTGAAGAAAGAGAAAGTGGAAGAGATCGAGAGGCTGCTGGAGGAGAAAGAGAAAGAGGGGCTTTTGTGCAGAGAGGAGAAAGAGAAGGAGATGAAAATCCTGAAAAAAGAGAAGGAGGATGAAGTGCAGCAGCTTAAAGAGGAGAGGGGAAAGATAGAGGAGCACCTGAAAGAAGAGTTGGACAGAAGGCAAGAGACAGTTTCTGCTTTGGAGCAGAATATCAAAGAGCTCTCCACAGAAAAGACTGACCTGCATCAGAGGTTGGAAGAGGCATCCTCTGAGCTTTCCAAAGCCCAGGAAACAAGGGAGCTTTTGGGCTCCAAGCTGGCAGCCGTGGAGGTGCAGCTGGAGCAGGAGACATCTGAGAAGATCCGCCTAGAAGCAAAGTTGAATTCGTTGTCAGAGGAAGCGGAGCAGGCCCGCACCACAGTCCAAGCTCTGGAGGAAAATCAATCTCAAGTACTGAGAAATTCTTCCGAAGAAGTTGAGGAGCTCCGAGCACGTGTAGATGAGCTGGAAAAGGAGAGGAGCCTGTTGAAGAGCAGTCTTGAGGAGGCTCAAGGGGTAATGGCATTAGAGGAGGCGCAAAAAGAGCTCCAGGCTCGTATCACAGAGCTGGAACAGGAGAGGAACATGCTGAGGAACAACCTGGAGGAGGTGGTGAAGGATACCGAAGGGCTGCAGAAAGACCTGGAGGATATGAAGTCAGTCAATGAGAGGATTAATGAGGAGAACAAGAAACTGCAGGACCACATTTCTCTAATGAATGAAGAGAATGAAGAGAAGGAGAAGGGAGAAATGGAGAATTTGCAGAAAGAGAAAGGAGAGCTCCAAGAGCAGCTGGCAGAGAGGGATTCACTTGTTTCTCAGTTGAGGAGCGAGATGGCTGCTCTCCAGGTGAGTGAAGCTGCTGATGTGTCAGGTTCTTCTGAGAATAATGTTAGTCCAGTTAAAGGGATAGTTCTGATTATTTGAAGTAGGGTTGTTTGTGGTACATATCGATAGTCATTGTGTTACCTACAGTAGATGGAGGTCGGCATGCTTCCAGTTTGGTCCCCAGTCTGCTGTGGATGTACAGCAGCAAATTATATTTAAGCAACCCCCAAAATATCAATACCAGTTTAAGTGTATGCTATATTTATAATATTTTCACCAATTCACCTTGGCGACTGCCTTTTCTGACGGTACACCACCGCTCTATCTTGCTCAACCAGACTCCTTTGGCAAAAGCAGTCATTTTACCTCCCAATTCATAGGAGTTTCTGATCTGCTGCTGCCTCAATCTGTTAGTGTGTTTGTGTTACTGTGTGACTTCAGTGAATCTGAACAAATCTTTTAAAACGCCAAAGTCACACAATACCAAACAAACAAATAGATTGAGTCAGCGGTAGATGAGCAACTCCTGTGTTCTGTGAATTAAAATAAATTATTTTACCAGTGAAGACAAAAATACATTTTGCAGCTCACTCCGTCCACAGCAGTACATTGCTTAGCTTCCTACACTATTACGCCTGCTGCTGCCTTAAATGCTGACTATGGATAAGTAACTCACACAGCACAACTTCAAATAGTCCAAACTATCCCTTTAAGGTTGTCCTGGTTAGGAAATGTTAATTATTAATTATTAATCACTGTTAAGAACCGACCAAAAATGTATCAGTAGTGTCTGGAAATGGCAGTAATTGCACCTCATTTTGTGTTGGTTTGTCTGGCCGAGGCATTTGTTGGATAAGGAAACTAATAAGAAACTAAACTAAATAAGGAAACTTTAGACTAAGTGATAGATTAATTAAATGTATTTCGCTGCTCTAGAACTGTTGCAGTTTTTATTTTCTGTCAATGGAAGGATGGTTATGCTTATCCACTCTACCTAAAAGCAAATGCATGCACACAGATTAATGTTTCTCTCATGGAAATGACAAAAATGTTAAATATTAGCAAAAATATTACATGTTGGCTGCTTCAAACTAAAAACACTTCCTTTAAGAAAAACAAATGGTGATTGTTGTATAACTGGAGTGCTCTTCTGTCTTTTTTTGTTTTGTTTTTATCTACCTCGTCTCATTTTCCTCTGTTTTTCTCTCAGGAGTCTGCTGCCCAGTCTGCTTCCTCTGAGGGAAACACAGCCAGTGAGGTCACAGAGAAATTAGGTATGGAGGTGATACTTGTCCATGTTAACGAGTAAGATTAATTTCTGCAAGTTATTTCACTGAATATATGGTCCCTCAAATACCCATTTAGTTCGCCTGCTCTTTGGAGCCAGTGATGAATTAGGGATTATAAATTCAGACCCTGTTATTGCTGTTCCCCTCAGCTTTACTGGAGAAAGAGCACAAAGACAAGGATGAGAGGATGAACAAAATCAAGGCAGTGGCCATCAAAGCAAAGAAGGAGCTGGACATCAGTAAGAAAGAAGTATGTTCGTTTGCTATCCTTTATTTAACACCATGAACATGAAAAAGTGAATGCATGGATTTATATGTTACAGTGATCAAACAATGTGCAGAATAAACTGTAATACTCTGGTGTAAATTAATGTAATAAAAAATATTCTGATATCAGACTCTTTATGTGGTTTATGGTATCAGAAAGCTATGTTTCATGTTCGTGACACCAGATAGATATAGATCAAAGGTTCTCCTCAGTGCTCAGATTAGTAATTATACAGAGATTAATATTTAATTTGTTTGATTTTATTCCAGGTTGCAACCCTGAAGGAGGAAGTAGAATCACTGAAAGCAGAGAGGGAGAAAATGAACAGCTCTATGAAAGATATCATTCATGGAGCAGAAGGCTACAAGGTAGGAGCCTGTCTGGATAGAAAAACTACCAGAAAATCCTGTTTAAAGGGATAGTTCAGATTTTCTGGGAGGTTATATGATGTACTTATCCATAGTCGGCATATCACCTACAGTAGATGTAGGTCGGCACACCCTCAAGTTGGAGAATCAATTTGGAGAATTAAATTTTTAGCATCTTTCATTTATATTTTGTGCAACAACCGCACATCCTCAATGCTGCTGCACGTGAATATGTCTCTCCAGAAATGTCATAAAATAATAAACCTGTCCACTTACAACCAGAATATCCTCCGGTGGCCTCGTCACAGTCATCCTGTCTTGGAGTTTTTTCACGATTCCTGAATTGATTCTTTACATATATATAAATAACTAGCTCATGGTTCATTAGCTCAGTGCTAACATTTAATGGGAATTCCCATTGATGTGCTAATAGAAATTAGCATCACTGTTGTGCTAATATTATTTAAACACACAGATCCATTTTGCTCCACGTGCTTTACATAAAACGACATGTGTGCTCATACTTGAAGGCTTATACAGTATATCCTCTGCTCTGACAAATCAAACTGACAGCTGCTGACTTTCCTGTGCCAGGAGAGGGCAGCACATATGTTTGTATTGTTTGCTACATCGAGAATCATAGATTTACATCAAGAATTATAGATTTGTATTCATTCTATTGTAGATTTTTTTTTTCTTTTTACCAGCCTTATATGCAGTCAAGTTCAAGTTTTTTTCAAGTTCAGTTTCATATGTGAAGAATGTTAAGCTAAATGCTCACATTATGCTATGTGCAGTTTTCAGGGGCTCTACTCATTTAACATCATATTTTATTTATTATTTTCTTATGGCATCAGCTTGGTGAGCAAGAGCAGTTAAAGTTTACTTCAAAAAGTATTTTATTTTCTTATTTTATATGCAGTGTAGCAATGATACTTCTGAAATATAACTGAAAGACTCACTTGTATCTGATGTGCAGTGTTTTTGGAAATATAAATCCTGATATACGGTCTCTCAAAGTGTATGATTCAACTTCTTCCCATGATCTAGTGTTCAATAAGCAAACAAAAATCCTAACATCGAATAGCAAAACTTGGAGAATTGGAATACATATCAAATCAGCCTCCAAGTATCTTGATAGTATCAAAGCCGGAGATAAGTGTACCTTCCCAGCCCTATTTTATATGAATTCCTTTGTTTATTGTATTCACCTGGTGTGGAAATCATGTACATATAAATGTCAGGAAACCCAATTCCTGGCCTCAACGTTCATGGTCTTGAACACCTGTTTCTTTGGTAAGTTTTAAGGATCACTGTTGAGTCCAACTGCTTTTAGTTTGCGCAGATTATCAATCATTTTACTTCCAGTTTCTCCTACTAAAGGCAGCTGCTGTTGCAGATGGGAAAGTGACATTAGTGTATACCCCCTATGGACAACTCAAAACAATATTTACACTGTGCCTGGTTCTATTTTGCCTCCAAGACTGAGTGCAAATGGCAGAATCAAATAATTAGATTTTCTTCAACAGAGAAGCCCAACATAAATTGACAGTTCTGATCGTTAAACATTTGATTAATTGTATGCATTTCTAATATGCTGCTAATCCACAAGATTTTGTGTGTGATGTCACTCCCAGTGGTCTCCGTAAACAGTCCCCAGACTGCACTGTGCTTTACGACTGTGTCCCCATTAGAGATGAAACCGCTCTGTTGTGCCTAATGAGACTTTTGTCCCGTACTCAAATGTAAATGCGGCTGCTGTCTGAGATGCATAGTGTTTACCTTCACTGAGCTGTTCAACCGCCTTCCAGTAATGAATGAATATTTTGTGTGTGTGTGTTTGTGTGTGTAGAACCTGCAGATAGATTACGACACACAGATAGAACAACTGGATAAGGAGCGAGAGAAGGTGGAGGCGGCAGAGAGACAGATTGCTGAGCTGACCAAACGACTCAGCAGTGCTGTCACACAGGTAACACAGACACACACTCAATCACACACACCCACACATTACCACTAACAAACACACAAACCGCTCTCACCCTCCAGTAAATCTAAGCAGTGCCACTTTGTCCGGCCATACATCTCCCCAATACTTCTCGCATAACTCAGTTTTCGTTTGATTTACAGTGAGTCATTTCAGCCCGCGACACTTTAGCCAGCTATGCCTGACAGCCCGGCGCCCACAAATAGCCCATCAGATGTGACTGGATGAGCTGGGGAGAAATTTTGTTTATATATACTTCTCTCCCCAAGCTCATAACTGTGTTTTTCCAATGAGAGAACAACAGGCAGGTAAATGGAGCGGGGTATAGCTTCCATCTGCCGTGTGCTAGTGCAACACCATTTTCTTAGACACAGGTTTATTCTTGTGTGCGCTCATGGGTCTCAAGGGGGGAACAGGCAGACTGAAAGCTAGTCTGGGATCTCAGTGTACGTCTGGACATCTCTGTTTACCAATCATAGTTTCAGTGTCTGGCTGACAGATGATGGGAGGAAGCTGCTGCTGCTGCTGCTGCTGGTTCTGTGTTCCTGGTGGAGAAAGCCCTCAGAGGCTGCGGCTGTCAGTTTTGCATGAATGACTTTCAAATGTGTCACGTGTTCGTGCACGTTTGGCGCATTTGCCTACATGCATTTTCAGGTGAAAACCTTGAATCGGAAATGAAAGTAAAACAGCTTTCTCTCAGAGCCTGTATAGACCTGGTTTAACATGCATCCTGGGTGATCCAATCACAAGTGGACGGCTTTAAGTACGCGAGTTCATGCCTGGAATTAAATGTATCTCCAGATGTGCCTGTGTTAGGATCTCACTTCCCCAATCTAAATGCAAATAAACATGTTTGCAAAATGCATTGTTGTTTTTAACCAGCAGCACAACATTAGTAGCTGTTAACACACTGGGACAAACGGACACAATGTTTTTACATAAAGACAGAAATAAAGTCTGCCGAATTTACAAGAAGGCACAAATAATTAGCAATTTGTCATAGATTATGTTTCACAAAGTTTACAAAGTTTCTAGTGACTCAACAACTCTAAATATTATACAGTATTATATATGATATATATTATTATTATATACTCTAAATATATACTTTTCTAAGGACTCTGGGGATATTGTGGTTATTCATGTTCACAAACATCCGTTCTAAGTACATGTGTGAATGCACCGCCCACACTGCTGACGTCTTGTCACGGTGTAATAAAGTTTTGATACACTTGAAAATTGCAATATTATGTTTTATGACACTGTATTGATTGTTAAAGATAGCTGTTATTGTCTATTGTCACTGTTCTGATTCCATAAAAATTGAACTTCTTAAAGTCAGATTTTCTGCAAAAATAGCAAAATATCACCTTGTTTATACTATCCCAACATATCGAAAGGATTGAATTGTAACCCCTGTATCGTGATACCTATCATATTTCCAAATAATCACCAATACGCAGCCCTAATGTCCTGTAAGTACATCATTTGGTTCACTGTAATGCAAATGACATGTTTGGGCTCTCTCATCTGCCAGGATAAGCAGTGGATGTTTGTGAACACACTAGTAACCACAATATCTCCTAGACTCCCTTTAAAATTCGCACAATTTTGAGAGTTGTTGAGTGACAAGAAGTTTAATAAACCTTGTGAAATTATATTTATGACAAATTCTTAATTATTTGGGCCTTCTTGTAAATTTGGCAGATGTTAAGTTATTTCTTTTTTTGTGTAAAAACATTTTGTCCATTTGTTTTCAGCAAGTTGATGGCTAATACTGTTGTGCCGCTGGTTAAAAACGACAGCACATTTTGCAGATATGTTTATTTTTCATAACAGAGTGGGAGAGTAAGATCCAATCACAAGTGGTCACACCTGGCATTACAGTGCATCTACAGATGCGTCTTGAGTAAACTAACCCAGGTCTGAACAGGTGCAGGTGCCTCCTGTACCTGTACATTTATCACTTGACAGGGATGGCAATATGGATTTGTTTCTGCTTTTACAGACAGAGACAATGAGCAGTGAGAAGGAGGACCTGCTGGCCGGTCTAGAGACCACGAGAAACACAGTGAGGCAGCTGGAAGCCCAAAACCAGGAGCTGCAAAGACAGTCGGCCAATCTGGACAAAGACCTGCTGGCCGAGAGAGCTATGAAAGAGCAGAAGACCAAGGTAGAAATAATAATAATACTCTGTATTACTGTAGCTGATCTTAGTTCAAAAAGTACAAATACTTAATGTATCCTCACCTCTGACTTAACCTCTCTTTTAGACTTAAACTGCTACAAGTTTTTGAAGGTTGAAATCTGAAAAAACTTTGTGTGTATGCGTATCAATGTTTGTGTGCTTCTCCAGGACTTGTCATCTGCCATGAAGGAGGTAGAAGAGCTGACAGCCCAGCTTCGCAAGCAGCAGCAGCAGTCTCAGCAGACTGCCCAGGAGCTGGAGCAGCTACGCAAGGTACACACACACACACACACACACAGAGCCTCTTACACGCTAGTGTCTCTGAGGGCCTGTCCAGTCAAGCGACTGGACTGGTGATGGCCGCCCCGCAGCTACAGCAGCACCTCTCACAGAGAAAGAGAGCAATTGTAGCCCACAGCGCACGAGCTGCTGTTTCTTTTCCATTAGTGGAGACCTACATAGTACAGCAGAGTACGTGGAAGCTGCCGGGGGGGTCTGACTGTCATGTGTCCGTCCGCATTGTTAGTACAGCCCAACAAACGTGGTATTTTTGAGGCTGACGTGATTTTGACGCAAGTATAGAAAAAAACTGATTGTACATTGGATGCTATTCATTATTTGACCCAGAGACCCAGAAAGTTTGTTATTAAAGAGTAGTGATAAAGATATATGTACCCTAATGAAGTATATTTAAGTATTAATGATGGATTATTATTATTATTAAGGATGACAGTAAATACACAATGATAACACTTCACTGGAATTAAATGGAATTGAATATACAACAAAAATATAGAAATCTTTAATTACGTGAGATAAGGGTCAAATATCTATAAAAAATATATATCGACATGCTCTCCTACCGCTTTGATAGGAAAAGATTTAGCTATGTATCTTGAGTTGTAATAATTAGTCCCCAGAAAACATAAACTGAAAATGACTAATTAGTACCTGGAACACTAATGGTACAAACGTAAACAAGCTAGCAGCTGTTACCTTTTCTTTTGCAGTGATGTAGTCATTTTAATGTCTGGGCTCACCTCCTGACGCGCAAGTGCAGGGGCACCATCACTGCATTCTGGGCTAATGTCTACCTAAGACAACTGTGATTGGTTTTGAGGAATACAAATATGCCAGAGTGTTTTTTTCCCCTAAAGCAGAATTTGACCGACTGCCATGAGAACTACTACAGTCCCTTAGAGGAGCAACTCACTCCAAAATCAGAAATACATATTTTTCCCCTGGCCTGTAGTGCTACTTATCCATCAAGATTTTTTGGTGTGAGTTACAGAGTATTCAGTTTGAGGTTCTTAAATTCTAAAGTAGTTCTGGTAGATTCTACTGCAAAAAGAAAGTGGTTCCTACCTGCGAATTATCTTGAGTAACTGGGGTATCATTTTTGGAAAGAGACACTGGTTTTGAATTTTTTTAATTTTGGCAATTTGTCATTTGTCATTTGGCAAAATGTCAACTGTAGCCTCCCAGGTAGCGTGTAAACATGGCGTCGATGTAGCGCGAGACTTCGTATGTCTCTTAATGGATGCACGTGTGAAAATATCACAAGATATACAAAGTCTCACTGGGTTTTTTTTTGGTCCTAAAACTTTGAGATAATGAGCTAACAGTGAGATGAGCTTTTAGCTTTGTTCACTGTAATGATGTAGTATGTTGGTTCTGCCTTTAGGAGGCGCAGCAGAGCTCTCTGCTCGACATGGAAATGGCCGACTACGAACGCCTGGTGAGAGAACTCAACACCAAACTCTCAGAGAGAGACGAGTGTGCTGAGGAGTTAAAGGCTCAGATAAACACACTGACCCAGAAGGAGGACGCGCTCAAACAGGAAATCGGTACGTATAAGACGTTCAGGTACAATGTACAAGATCCTTTACATTGACAAAGTAATGAGTACCACACATTTGATGTTATTACACATTTTTTAAAACTCCAGTTCACATTCACTGATGTTAGGGCTGCACGGTTAATTAAAATACAAGTACAATATCCAAAGTGTAAAAGCTGCAAGTTTTTGATAAAGGTAAAATGTCTCAGGAAACATTATGCATTATAATGAAGTACTGTAGGGCTGCAGAGATGCTCTGGCCCACACATTTTGTTTTCCAGATGTAAGGAAATATGTTTGTTTGGTACAGAGCCCAACAAATGTCAGATCATCCTTATTTTAATAGTTTTTTCACTGAAAATGACAACTGTGATGCAAAAATGATCACTTCCAATAATCGCGAACCATACCGCAATTGCGATATCTGTCAAAAAAAAATTGCAATGGTGATGGTAAACATTTTTTATTCCTGCAGAGCTCTAATGATTTGCTGTCTACCTGTCTACCATGTAATTACAATTCTGTTTGCATGTCATGAAGGCAAAAAAAAGAAAAAAATACAGTATGTATTTTACCTAGACCAGTTTTATTTGTCTGTCTGTCTGTCTGTGTGTGTGTGTGTGTGTGTGTACTTGTGTCTCCAGAGTCTTTGAAGTCCCAGCTGGACCAGGGGGAGGAGAAGACCTCCAAGATGAAACAGCTGCTGGTGAAGACCAAAAAGGACCTGGCTGATGCCAAGAAACAGGTCTGTTTCTCTGTGTGTGTGTGTGTGTGTGTGTGTGTGTACATGTGACAGAGAGAGAGTGTGTCAGTGTGAGTGTGTCCCATAGGATTTCCTATTACTGTGTAACATTGCTGCCTAATGAATGTAAATAGTGTTATGCAACCATGTGTGTGCCTGATGGCGGAGAAGGCCTTGAAGATGTTGGGAATGGTTAATCATTTGTGTGTGCTGGCGTGTTTCAGTACATGGGTGTATGCATTTAAATTTGTGTATGTGTGTGTACGTGCAGGAAAGCTCCCTCATGGT
>JAJHUR010138370.1:0-27465 GCA_027495735.1 Lutjanus campechanus
GATGCAGGAGAGCAGAGAGAAAGACGTTTTTAGAAGTCTCTTTATGTTCAGCTCTCTGTACTTTTATATTTTCACACTGAATCTTCATGTTTTTAAATGTAGTTTCTCTCCTCTGTCAGTGTTTTTTACTGTCAGGTGTCTGTTTTATTACACACAGTTGTCTGTTGGTCTGTGCTCGCTCACGAGCCTTGTTAACGGTTGCTTGCGCTCATGAAGGGCATGCTGCTCATCTAGTGGGAGGAGCTCAGGACACAGAAAACCAAACCTAACTCAGATGAGACTCAAAAATCAACCGTTTGCAGGCTTTCTACCTACTGAAGCTTTAATGAGGATGTACCTAGAAAACATTGCTGTTTTCCCATCACTCTTTGCAAACATAATAACCTTTTGCCTGAGGCTGGATTAGAGAAATTCTTGTTGAGAAGTTGAGGCCAAGCTCAAATTTTCAAGGTTGTATTGCACTTGAGACCAGAAGTGGCTGCTCAGGATCCAGGCCAGGGAAGCGGCTAAAGTCAGAGAACCTAGCTGGAGCCCAAAATAGGACAGAGCCATTGAGACTCCCCCAGCCCAATTTATCACAGTGCACACAGCTCAGCTCAGAGGAGAGGACGAGAAAGAGAGAAATATCACAGAGAATTATCCTTTCATCCGCCCCTGAGCCTCCGCTTGTGGTACAAACAGACTGAAAAGTCGGGCGAATGGAGGAAAGGGGAGGAAGGAGGAGATGCTTGGTGGTCAAAACTAGGATACGAGTGCACAACTTGAAAACATACCAAAGTGTAGTAAGAAAGTCTTTGATTAATATTCAATGAGTACAAAATTTTAAAAAATGGATGAATTAAGCATGGATTGGATGAAGAACAGAGCTAATCAGGATCCAGTTAGAAATCATAAATATGATCAGGTGCAAACCATCTTAGCCGGACCCTGTTTCTTACTCACTTAATACCTGTTCTTTTACCTCCTTCTTCTACCCATCCTCCTCCAGGCTCTAGCTCTCACTCTGTCCTCATCCCTTTACTTTTTCTCCCTCCCTTCCTGTGTTGCAGTGTGATGTCACCATCAGGGAGCTAATGTACCGTATCCTTAGGGTGCTGCATTCCACCTTTCCGACTCACACAATAAAAATGAAAGCAAAAGCTGACACACATGTATGGGATCAGCAACAAAAGGCATTTTAGCCAAAATTTTAAAAAAAAAACATCAGTTTAATTGCACACTATATTTGCAGTAATTTTCAACACTTTACTTTGACCTTGGACGTTCTTTTCTGACACAAAATCATTGTTAAATAAACCAAATATTGCTCTCTCCAAACCAGCCAAACTTCCTAGGTAAAATCCACCATTTTAATTCACAGAAAACAGAAAAGAGTTGCTGGACTACTGCTGTATAGATCTGTTAGATTGTTTGTGTTATTGTGTGACTTTGATGTTTAAAATGACAGGTTGAACTCAAACAAACCTACAGATCAAGGCAGTGTGTTCTGCAAGGTAAAATTACTGCTTTCACCTATGGAATTTGGTTAGTTTGGAGAGAGCGATATTTGGCTTATATAATGGCGGTTTTGCATCAGGAAAGGCTGGCTGACAGCAAAGTAAAGCATACTATTACTATACTTTTCTAAATATAGCATACTTAAATTGATGTTGACTGTATTTGGTGGGCCTTTTTAAAGTGGCTAAATTACCTTTTATTGGTGAACCTGCCCGCAGCAGTTCATTATTTAGCTTTAGTGCTGATGCCCCTCTCTGCTTCTGCAAACTGGGGGAATGCCAATTGACATCTACTGTAGCTAATACACTGACTATCCATAAGTGCCTCATACAACCCCAATAATCTGAACTATTGCTTTGAATGTATTTGACACATTCAGTTCAAAAGCTGAAGCCAACCAAATACCGGGGGTCCTCATGGAATCTGAGGAACTGAGGAAGAGAGATAAATGCTTTCATAAAAGTTTTGTTAGCGTCTGAGCTTAACGAATCTGTGTGTATTGCCAATCCAGAACTGTATTTGAAATAGAAACCAACTATCAGACCCATCCCTGAGGGCTCTGCTGCTAATGTAACTCAGGACAAAATGTTTAGCTTTCTAAATTGTCCTTTTAGGGACTTCCTGAAACTGCAAGATCCAAACAGGAAACTCTCCCAGAGATTAACTGTTTTCCCCAGAGGATTTTTTCATCTGCTTGCTGTCTGTGCGTGATACACCCCACAGCCTACAGACATGATTTTCCATGCGGACAGGTTAGTCGGTGACCATCAGGTGACTAGGAAAAAGAGACTGTGTAAACCCTAAACTCAGCGTTTCCCTATAGCCCATGTGTAAAAGAAATTGCAGACGAATTAGCTTTCAGTATGACACTGGCCTCCTTGGAAATCACCGCTTACGGAAAGTTGTCCAGACTAATCTAAGACAGGATACTGGGGAGCATTGTGTTTGAACACCTCAGCTGATAAGCACCTAAAGTTTAACAATAGAATGAATGTGAGCTGGAAAGATGGAAAAAACTGCCATCTGAGCAATCCCCTTCTGTCCTTGCACTACTTCTCAAATCTAAGAACTACTATAAGCATAAGTCGCCATCCCTGAAGCTCGGGCTGGCACGTACAATGGGCGAACAGTAAAACACCCATTGTAGGTCAGTGGTGGAGAGCATGCCAAGGGGAATACAATGAGGTCCAGCATCAGGGTGAAATGGCCTCTGGCAATCATGGCATATAGTATATGGCACTTTTGATCCATAATAGGTTTCCATGAGGGCTTTCATACTGACCTATTCAGCGGTCTTCTGAGATGACCTCAATACGGCAAAAAGAAAAGAATAAGAGTTCACATGCTAGAGATGGATGATGCATTATCATAATGTCAATACTGTCAATAGGAGGCACATGTCTTATTTTAATTTGAAATTTAGGATATTTAGGTTATTTGTAGGGATGTACTGCTTAGGTTTTTTGGGCCCGATACTAGTTTGAGTGCTTTAATATTGAGTATCTGCTGATACCGAGTCCAATCTGATGCTTATGTTTACCTGAATGTTGATCTTATTTCTCACGAGCTTCTTGATCCAAACACTGAGGGTCCTGATTCATAAATATTAAGTTGATAAGCTTAAATGATCTATATGATATGGACTTCTCTTATGGGTACTCATTTGATGGACCACCACTGCAATAAAAGACTGAAGAATCTATGATGTTGTCATGTTATTTTTTTTTTTTAGATGAGTGAAATGACATGAATAATTAATTAATCAATTAATTAATTTTTCACAAATAACACTGAGGATTTGCAGCTTTTCTCTCTTTTAAATCATTGTAAACAGAAAGTGTGTGGGTTTTGGACTGCTGTTCAGATAAAACAGTATATATATACTGTATATGAGGATGTCACATTGGGCTCTGGATAATTGTGAGGAACATTTCATAGCCCAACAATGAAAAAAAAAAACCTGCTGGTAGTTCAACTACTTTTATGTTTGCATAGTGATTGAAGTAGTTTAATTACCTTTTTGCCATTTTGGGGGAGTTATCTACTTAATCTGTAAACAATCTTGGGCCATAAAAGGTAAATGAATGATTTTTTTATTTTACCATTACTTCTCTACTGACTGATGGACATGTATATTATTTATGTATATTATATTTTGTTCAAATTTCATATTTCATCAATCAGAATTTATTTGTATGCTACAGTTCATAAAGGTTAGTGCTCAACAATCTCATGTAAATTGTCAATTTGTTCTTTTTCTTTCTTTCTTTTTTTTTTACAAAGTAGTTTCAATTACTTTTCTAAGTAGCTTTAGTTAAAGAAACCAAATCTCTCCCTGGGGTAGCTTTGCTGTAGTTCAACTTCTTCCACTGTGAAATAATTGGTAGCTTGCAAAGATATGTTTTAGTAGCTTCCCCAACACTGCTTGTAATTAACTGCTGCTGTACTATGGTTGCTTTGACCTGGCTGGTCATCATATTTACACTACCTTTTTTTCTGCATAGTTTGTTGCATATAAACTCGTCCATTCTGTTGCTGACAGATGATTTTTTGGTGAGAAATATATTTAAGTTGGGCTTTCTTGTTTATGCTGTATGCTTGTAAACCTTGCAAAACATTTAATTAGTCATTGTTTTGATCAGAAGAATAATTTCTGTAATAATTTTTTTTCAAGGCTTCGTCTGTGTGTGTGAGCTCTGTTCTTTCCAGAATACTAATATATGCCACCCACCATCTACATCTATTTGTATATGCAAACAATACCACTAATACTACCTTTTCCAACCCTAATAGAGCTACAACGATAAGCTGATTAATTGATTGGTTGGTCGAAAGAAAACTAGTTGCCCACAATTTTGATAATCAATTAATAATTTTTTATAAATCAAAAATGTCAAACTTTTGTTGGTTCTAGCTTCTTACATGTCAGGATTTGCTGCTTTTCTTTGTCATTTGTGACAGTAAATGAAGAGTCTTTGGGTTTTAGACTGTTGGTTGGACAAAATCAGACATTTCAAGACATTGTTTTAGGCTTTGGGAACAGTTAGCAACCTTTAGTATCAAAAGAGCAATTTTTGGTTAAAAAAAAAAGGGAATTAAAAAAAATCAGCCTGGAGCCACGACTGTTAAATCCTCGATTTGGTATCCATAGCTAGCTTAAGGAGACTCAAGACTAGCTATCAACAAAAATTAGAGGGAAAGGCACTGAGCCATAAATGTAGGCTATGATGCCCGTTTTAGTTGACAAAATATGAAACTATTTTTCATTCAGTGTATGGGCTATATTTTTACAACAGGAAAATATAAGAGTCACTTTAGTCCCTTTAGGCCTACAACAGACAGATCTTTTTTTTTAAAAAATGCTACCAAAAAAAAAATGAAAGAAAGTTAATTTCCATACAATGTTTTTGTCAAAGCCACGGAGAGCCACTAGAGAGGGCAAAATAAATGCATACAGCTCTGGAGCCAAAGGTTGCAGACCCCTGGACTACAAGATTAATCTATTAATTGTGAAAATAATCAGTGGATTTATCGGTAATGAAATACAGCCCACTTCACACAGAGTGGCTCTGGATTACATCACTTAGACAGTCAAAACCACATTGTGATGACAACAGCAGACACCATGATCACTTCTGCTTTTAAATTAATGTTGTCTAGATTAGGGATTTCCACAACGCTTCCCTCCACTGCATTGGCACTGATTTGTGTGTTTGTGTGTGTGTGTGGGCGTGTGGGCGTGCGTGCGTGCTACTTCCACTTCTGACCACTACCTGCAAACAGCTTGGTCAGCAGTCAGCTGTTCAGCTACAATGACATCATACTTTCTCTTGTAGTAGTCTCACACAAACACATTTTACATATGCAAGCATGCACACATACTCCATACAGTAAATATTTTAAATGCTCTTCTCCTGTATACTGTACGCATTTGTCCTTTAACATCATGTGACAGGGCAGAAACACTAATGGGAGTAGTCTAGGGCTGCGACTATAGATTGTTTTCATTATAAATTAATCTGTCTATCATTTTCTCAATTAATCAACTAGTTGTTTGGTCTATAAAATCTCAGAAAATGGTGAAAAATGTTGTCAGCTGAATATCTTTAGATTGTGAACAAAATAAGACATCTGATGACATCATATTGGGTTCAGGCAAAAGCCGATTGCCATTTTTCACTACTTCCTGACATTTTATAGACCAAAAAACTATTTTATTATTCGACAGTGAAAATAGTTGTTAGTTGCAGCCCTACCCAGAGAACTTCTTTTGGTCCATAACCCAAAAACATTCAGTTCACTGTCGTAGAGTAAAGAAAGAAAATAATCACTTTTGAGAAGCTGAAATCAGAGAATTTGGACATTATTTCTTAAAAACTGACTCAAAATGATTAATCAATTATCAGAAAAACATTGCAGTTGCAGTGGAGAAGATGTAAGGAGATATTTAAAGGCACTCTCTTCTTTACTGTATGTTTCTGCCCTTTAACATGCTCTGTGTTTGTGACAGCGTAGAAACACAGACAGGAGTAATCCAGTTGATGCACAAGAGTTTTTGCAGGGTTTGCTTTGGTCTGGTAGTTTTGTTAAGGGGAGCAAGCCAAGACAAGGGAACAAGCCCGTGTGAGATATATGAGGGTCTGCGCTACTGTAGCCGAGCAGCACAACAAGGGTGTGGTGACTCGGAGAGAGGAATTTCCTCGGGACAGACTCATGTTGTAACAGTTATTCAGGACAAGCAACAGAGTTTTTCACCACAACACCACATGGAAAAGGTCACACACTCGATAAAAGAGCGTTTTAGCTTTCCAAGAAGTCTTGTCCGGACGAAAAACACCCGATACAACCAGTTCCCGTTTGCTGGTCAAACAGGTTCCCAACCAGAAAGAGGCGATAAAGTTTTAACAGCGAGTAAAGATCGACTCTGCCTTTCTCTACAGCTGAAGTCCATATAATTAAATTACGTAATGAAGTATATTGTGGGTAGAGACAGGGCTGGGTTTGTGTCGTAGGAATGCTGATATGATCCATATCTCCGACAGGACACGGCCGGAGGGAACAAACAGGAGTGTCTCCAGTTCGTGACACTTTCCTTTCACGTATCTGTCAACCAAACGTCGAAACTTTTCATCCACACGGCTGGAAAACTTCTTCTTAACAAGTAACAGGTTTCATCTCGCCGAGAGTAGTTAGCATTAGTTATCTATCTGGGTTCATTAACGCTTCTTCTGAGAGCGGTCGCCGTTTTAACTATTTTTTTCTTCAAGCCTCAAACCCGCTTTAATAGTTCGATGTGCTCTAAAATTAAATTAAAGTGACAAATAGGACATTTTGTTCTCTTACCTTTCCCTCAGTGTGCTTTCAAATACCGAAGAGTTCTCCGTGTTTCCCTCCCGCTGTGGCCCTTCCCTTGAAGCAGCTGTAATCAGAGTGAAGGACCGAGGAAGCGGACTAACTGATGCTCACAAGACCCTCCCACATGCTGCATTCATGGTCCCTTCGGAAAGATAATACTTAGCATTTCCCAATCCGTTTAAAGCTAACTAAAACTTAAGTAAAACCCTTAAAACATGTAGTTAACTGAAATAGAAACATGTACTAGACTTGAAAAAATGAAAGCTAACAATATAGTGTGATTAGAAAACTAACTCAAATAAAATTAAATATAAAGGAAGTGTCTTTAGGATAGGTCTTTGTCAATTTGGTTACATTTGTCAACACAACAATCATGAATTGGCATTGATACATTATGTTTATTGAGCCTGGGATGTCAACATTATTGTGAGTCATTTGCATTTACAATGTGTTTCTATTGTAATACCAATTACATAAATAAAGATGGATGTTGTGTCTGAGTCTGTTGAGTGTTTGCCGTAGCTTTCAAGTTACCGCCATAGATACTGTATATCATAATGAACTAGATAATGAATGCAAAGATGGTGCCCATTCAGTCCAATGGGAGTTGCTTGCCTGGCGAATAAGCTGAAAAAGTTGTGTGCTGCAGTGTTGGCACCCCTCTCCCTGCTCATTAGTTCCCGTTCGGCTCCACATTGTGGAGATGTCACAGATTTTATAATATGGCCTATGGGAGAAAAATGCTTTTTGGACTAGTGGTCTGCAATACTGTGAGTGGTCACTGGAAAAAACTGATGCCAGGGCTGAGTGGTAAAGCCCTGTCTAGTTCTATAATAAGTCTATGGTTCCCACCCATACAGCTGGCCTGGTGAGCAGGATCAGCTGTAAATCATGAGATGAAACCCACTTTTTATAGCATCATGTAACGAATTACTGTAAAACCAACCAGATTAGAAAACTCATGAATTAAAAAATCATCTGTGTGAGCGATCAAGATGTTTTGGCTTCACTTGTGGGGAGCTGTTATGTTGTCCATCTCTATATAACACCAATTGTGAACTTAAATCTACCTAACCTACAGCAGCAAACCCAAATATATTCAATTTGCTATCATGTCAAAGAAGCCAAAAATCAACTCATATTTGAGAACATAAAACCAGGATATATTTGGTGTTTTTGCTTGAAACATGACTGTAATGATAAAGATAACTGATTATCAAAATAGTTGTTGATAAACTTTCTGTTGATTACTGATTACCTGATTACTCATTTCAGCTCTCCACTATTAAACTAATATTCTTGAAGCTACAATGCAACATCTTTGCATATATGAGCTGTGGTGACTTATTTACCGATACTTTACTTTATTTATTTCACTTATTGTAAGGAAAAACACACATTAAAAGAATATGCAAGCCAAACTGTGTTTGCCTGGGCTTCATACTAAATACCACACACAATTTAAAGTAATATTTTGTAAATAAAGTTGAAATGTTCAGACTAAAATCGAAGTACCATTTAGCAAAAAAGTCAAAATGGTATTTCAACTTTATTCCCAAAATGAAAAAAGAAAATTCTTACTTCTCTCTTTTTTCCCATATGTGTGGTGCAAGAACTCTTCAGTAAAAGTGTGTTTCTAAGAATCAGTTAATTTATTCCTTTTTTTTTTGCAAGTTGTTTCCAGACCTGGTACACCACCAACACATGCTTTTGCACTTTTCTTTCAGCTGTGACAAGCTCCTGCAGTCTTGTTGTTTGTAACACCCTGGTACAAAAACAGTCCATTGATAACACACTCAAAAACTGAAGGACTTTGTCATTTTATCACACACATCAAATACAAAACCTGTAAAGAGTAGCACATAAGGTCTAACTCATACCTCATTCTTCCTTCATAGCACTTAAATTGCTAATCAAAATTCCCAACTGCACGTGAATGCAGCACAGGGTTTGAGATTCCAGCGCCTGCACGCTATTGGCTGAGAGGATTTAACCGTTACGGAGTTCCCTCCCCTTTACGGTTAGAGTGTAATGACATCATTTATGTTACACCGGGGCCTGTCATTTAAATTGTCAGCAGGAGTTGAGTTTTCTGTCATCTCACAAGCAATGTTTCAGAGTTATTCATAATGTTCAAAATCTGAAATGAGTGTATCTTCTTATTACTCCTCCTTGTGTAAGGAAACGGACTTTGACCTCAAGCGATTTTCTCCCACAGTGCAACAGGAAATCACACAACAGGGATTTGAGCTTTTTAACATGCCATTCTCTCAGTAAGGTCATAAGTTCATTCACCCTAGAGTGCAGTACACTAAAACACACAACAGCTCCGAGCTAAAAAGAAATCCCCATGGACTATAGTAGGCATATTATTCATGCACAGTAGCCTATTATAGGACTCACAACTCTTATCAAGAAAAACTCCTTTAAAAGTCAAATCAGGAAGTTTTATTGTACTCAAAGAAAAACACCTAGCGGCATATTTCTGGTCCCGTTCTGGGTCTCAGAGAGTCAAAACAAAGAGTTAGCTGTTTGAGAAGCTGCAACCACAAGCTTCCACAACAAACTGGATGTATTTCATTTCTCTGAATCCTGGCTCTTTGACAGTAATTTGGACACTTCTCTGCAGTTTCCATGGTAATACCCACATACTGTAGTTTCAGATAAAACGGTGCACAGTGGCACCTCCCAGTCCCATAGATTACTGATGCTATTTCTGTAAGCTGTCTGAGAGGGAGAGCTGCAGGCTCATGTGCGTTGACTGGAGAAAGATGAGTGTTTGAAGTGCAGCCAGTTCAGGGAGAACTTAACCCCTGCGTATGGATTTATAACACCCCTGTGCTCTCTATCATCCCCCCTCTGTCTCTCTGTAAACTGCTATTTTGACACTATGCTACAAGGTCCATCAGATGATTCTGTAGATTTAGATGGTTGGCTTGTATGGAGACATGGGAACTTCAAATATATACTCGAATCAGTGCGCACAAGGTCAAATTTGAGTTTGAACTAATCATATTTTTCACATTTTTTCAAGTTTTAGAGTTTTGCAGAGAGTTAAATCTATTACTTTTAATGCAGCAATCAGTAGATTTGCTTTCGGAGGTGAAATAAATTTGTGATTTCACATGGGATTTAACTTTTACATGTAAATTCATGCCACTCACCAATGTATAATTCATTCATAAAGTGTAGAGGGAGATGGTCCAATATAGAGCCATGCCAACATATTAGCTGTGTCCAGAGGTGGTAAAAGTACACACATTCAAGTAGAATGTGTAAAAAAAAAAAAAAAAAAAAAAAAAAAAAAAAAAAAAAAAAAAAAAGCACTCTAGTAAAAGTAGAATTATTGATCCAGCTTCTTTACTCAAATAAAAGTGAAAAAGTACAGGCTTCCAAATGTATAAAAGTAAAAAGTCGCCCAGTGAAAGACATTTCTACCAGCTGTTTATGTGCAAAGCTACCTGAAACCCACCTTTTCTCCACTGTTACACCTCCCTCTTTTGTCTGTTTCAACTTGTTATAGTTTTTTGTCTTCATATGTTGTTTTTGTCTTGTTACACCTTTTAAGTAGTTTTTCATTTAATGTCTTTTGCGTTTTTATTTTGTCTTGTTCCATCTTTTTTGTCCTGTTACATCATTTTCATCTTGTTACATCTTTTAAGTAGTTTATCTTATGTGTCCTTTTTCTTATCTTGTTTTTTGTCCTGTTGCATCTTTACAGTATGTTGTTTTTTTGTCTTCTTACATCTTTTTTGTTAATGTACTCCCATTCATGTCGTTTAAAATCAGTCTTGATGTTGGGAAGGTGGTGTGTAATGACGCAAAATAAAAATGATCAATAGCTCCACTCAAATGCATTCAAACTAAAATAACAAGCCTATTTTGAAAATGTATAAAGCATAGATTTGTGTTCAAATGTAGGGAAAGTAATAAGTTGTCAGAAAAATAAGGACTCAAGTAAAGTACAGATATCTGAAAACTGACTTAAGTACAGTAACAAAGTATTTGTACTTTGCTACTTCACACCTCTGTATCCTGCTCTGCCGGAGAATAAACTGTTCCATGAAACAGATGTAGTATTGTTTGTAATCATGAGTAAATCCAGAAAACACTTGTGTATTTCTCATCATAAGAGTTTGTCCGTTTGTTTACTAATATCTCAATTAGCTTAAATATTAATACTTATAATACTACAGTTTCTTCTTAAAGAACCAAAGTGTAGGAATTAGTGGCATCAAGTGGTGAGCTTGCAGATTGCAAACACCTCCTTCTCTCTCTCCATTTCCGAGTGTCTCTGGAGCTGCAGGTTGCTGACCCCTGGTGTCTGAGAACTATGGTGGCCACGAAACTCACACAGAATGCAGTTTGCCTTGTCTAGAGCTACTGTTTGTTTTCTCTGGGCTACTGTAAAAACACGGTGGTGCAACATTTCAGACTCAGTGGAAAAGGACCTGCACCCTCTGTATATAAGTAATGCAGATGACCATTGTCAAACCCTTTACTTACTACTCTGCATTATTATATATTCTATATACTATAATATATTTATATTATATGCATTTAAATGGTAAAATTACAATCTAAAGTAGTACATGTGTACTAAAACTGAGGTGGAACTCCATGAAAACTTATAGACAAGAATAAAAAACTTTAAAAATGGATGAGAAAACTGTACATACAAACTGGCACTCTGTGAACAGGCCTGTGGCAAAGTGACATGTACTTTTGTTTTTGCAACCAAAAATGAATCACGGAGTTGTCGAGTGTCAACATATCATCATCATACAGTGTACAGCTAGATTTTAAGGCAACAGTCTAAAGTAGTATCACAAGCCTCTTTAACACATAGTTCCTGGTAAATTACTGGGATTACTGGGAAACTTATAGGTATTGCTAGTAGTCTGAATATTTCAGGGTTAGACTGCATGCGTGAAAGAGACCACAGACTACACTGGCATTGCATCACGGTGTCTAGTGTGGCACAACAAACTTTAGAAAGTTACAGCATAAAAAATCCAGCACGTTTCATCTGTTTAAAGTCTTTCATTAAGTTTAGAAATTAACATCTGCTTTTCTTGATAAATAAGTTTTTACACCAGAGTGTTATGACACCCTCCCATGTGAGATGAGGACTGTTATAAAAGCAAATCCAAGAACTTAAGCATGTTTGTATATAGTAATATAGTATCACTTTGAAAGGACTGCTTGTGCATCACAGGTTGCACACAGAATGACGTAAACATTTCATCGATTTATCACAGCTTATGTAATTCAGTATTGTGGTCACACAGTGTCTTTGCCCCCAGGACACAACATCAATACATCAATAATATCTCTGTCAAAGTCAGACTTGGCATTTCTCATCTTTTTCCCACACTGGTCATTATGGATCAGTGAACAGAGAAAACAAGAGAACGAGCTTTAGGCTGCGGTGAACTCCTGAGTCACCCGTCATTGTCCCAGAGGAAGTTTACTCATGAGAGTGGAGGTGGACTACATGTCCTCACTTCACCCTTTCACTACTAACACAGCTAATCTGTGAGGCAACAGTGACACTTAGTGGTGGTACACAGATAGTACAGCCAGCATGAATATCATAGTTTCTGTCTTGTCGAAGTAGCGAGGAATACAGATGACAAGGAAGGAAATCCACCATATCACCAATTTCGGTCACATTCTTTTGTTTAGCTATCGAAGATAACATTAGACAACCATCTGCTCTGGTGGACCTTCATCACGATCAAATTCACAATGTGAACCAAATCATTTTTATACTAAAGCCACAGGTTGTAATGACAAACTACTACATGAAACAGAAAAAAAGGTAAATGCATTTTTTTTAAAATAAAACAGATAGGCAAATACAAAATAAGCAACAACGAGGCTGCAATGATTAGCTGATGGATTAGTCAATCTATAGAAAATTAATTGGCAACTAGTTTGATAAAATTGCATTGTTTTTTTGTTTTTTGTTTTTTTTTTGCAAAACCTCACTGGTTCCAGTTTCTCAAATTTGAATATTTTCTCCTTTTCTTAGTCTTTTAATGATAGCGAACTAAATATTTTTAGGTTTTGGACTGTTCGGCTCAAACTCCTCCCAACAATCGGAGGAGAAAATTGATCCAGGAACTTGGTCGATACCAATGCTAAACCCAGATTGTCTGGTAATGTGAGGAGTTTATTAACCAAACAACGGGAAGATATTTGAAAATGCAATGGTGGGCTCTGGCAACTTGGGATGGAAAAGGATGATTAGTTGCAGCTCTAATCAACAAGAAATCAAAAAAGGGGACGTGGAGGGAGGTCAGACAGTAAGTCTATGTCTTATATCCAAACCAAATGACCTTGATGAAACTCTATTTCCACAGGCCACCACCCCGAAGAACAGTTAAACCGCTCATACTGTGTCAATAACCCTCCAACACCAAGGATCCACTTACTTCCATTATAGATTATATTTTTACATTTTAAATGTACCATCTTGTTTTAACTTGTACATATCATTGTGCAGTGTCTCTGTTACTATTTGTAATGTTTACAACTTCTGAAGACTTGCCTTGTATACTTGAGTTTTTATTTATGTTGCTGGTGTGTCTTATATACATTATATTTACAGTATACCTATATTTTTGCATACAACTATTTGTCTACATACATGCATCTGCTATTGAAGACAAGGGCTATGGAATCAACTGCTGTTGGGAAAATATTAAGTAATAATCAACAAAATATCAGCCAATATTTCAAGTGAAAACTTTAAAGTAAAAAGTCTAATTTAGACAACACTGGGCCATTATTTTAATGCACATATGAAGAAGACAAATTCAAAAATAGTAGAAAGTATTGTTTCTGGAAATATCAAATGGGCCAAACAAAACAATATATGAGGCCAAGTTTTTATAAATACTGTACATACCAAAAGACGGCCATTGATTTGTTGATTGTCTCAAGTATTTGGGATTTAGATTAAAAAATTGTTGTTGTTGTTTCACATTGTGAAAATGCTATCTGATGAAAACCTACGACAAAAAATACTTTATTTCATACACACATACCAAGTGTGCTTTAGATAAAACATATCAAACAAATATTTTAATGACAATGTACATTAACCTGCTTTTCAGGATAGTAATTTCACTGTGCCATCAGCACACAACCTCAGAAGTCAAAGTGCATGCAGACCCGACCACTAGAGGGCCCTGAGATCACACACATTTTAACACCACTACTCCTCTGTCTGTATGCTTTTTCTTTCTTTGTGATTGCATAATAATTCATTTTCTTTATATAAGGTGTTTTAAGAGACTAATTTTACCAGCATTGACATCCCATGAACTACCGCTGCCTACTGTTCATGCTCATTCACCCCTTCTGAAGATAAGTTTAGGATTGTTAAACTAGGCCAAAACCGAATAAAAGAACCATATTTCTCCACGAGATGACATTTATAACCACCGACCTCGTCTGCCTCCTCCTACTCATGCTCGGAGCTGATTTTTCTTCAAAATAGTGCTATTAGTAGCAGAGAATGTGGGCTCACTGGTTTTCTCCTCTCCAAAGTGTCTTTTATCTTGGCTCCCTCTGGTGTCTTTTTCCTCAGTAAGCTGGAGTCAGTTGAGTAAAAGACACTGCTGGGAACAGAGAAAGAGTGAGTGAAAATTCCCCCTGCTGCCTCTCATATAAAATGCTCCCAAATCGCAGCCAATGGCCGGCATGGATTATCATTAATCATGTGTAGGTGTTGTCAACAGGAGGAAAATGAGGAGGTCAGAGGAAAGGGGTGAGGGGAAAGGGGGAAGCAGGTGGGATAGGAAGGGTGAGGGAGGGGTGAGACGGATGAATCAGTGCAGTGTAGTCCCACTGGCAGCGTATACAAACGGACTGAATTGCTTTCAGTGGCCGTGCTCTGCACAGTGATGCCTCTATGGGGGTTATAGACACACATCTGTATGGATGGGACGTCGTCCGACTATCAGGCAATTTAAACCTGTATGAATGTGAATCCAGGCTGGTGTTCAGCAGACCATGTTCACGAGGAGTTTAAAAACAATTGCCTCCTTCTTGTAAGGCTTTACAGGGATGAGCGGGCCTACGCAAACATAAAAACCATGAATTGAGGAGACAGTAAAAGTTTAATCCCATTTCACTCGGGCCAAATATCCAGCTGTGCTGCTCAAATATGTAAAGCTAAAGGCGTGCATCCGTGCTTGTGTTTGTGTCAGAGCCTCTAATCCAGCTTATGTACACAGAGCCTCAGTGTAGCAGGGTGCTGGATGCAGGGATGGGTTAAGGGCGCAATATCTGCTAATACTTTTCAATGCAAGTGGAAGAACAGTCTTTAAACCTTAAAATACTATATGCCCTCTGCCTCTCTCTTTCTCTTTCTTCAATTCTCTGCTCTTTCTCTCTTAACTGCACGATAGTACAATATAAACCTGACAAATGCATTTGCAGAAAACTTTTCTCTTCAGCTTCCAAAAGATAGAGCCTTTTCTTTCTGATCCCATCCTGATAAGAACTAAAGCTGTTTATGAGATTTAGAGAAGGAAAGAGAGCAAAAGACAGATAGAGAGCGAGTGAAAGGCTGTACGAGGGAAGGACAGAAAAACTGAGAGTGAGGGCGGATTAAAAAAAGAAAGACAGAAGGAGCGACAGATATTCCTGTCCCTGAACCGGTAGCATGGAACAACATAATCCCGGATTTTTATGGCCGTTGTTTTTCCTGAAAAGCTTTTGGATTATGAGTGGCTGTTGCATTATAACGCCTGTATCTCATTGTCCTCAGGAGATTATAAACATGACCTCAGAGCCCCGCTGCTCAGATGAGTGCAGCTAAGAGGTCAAGACACAAGGACAGAGATCTGGAGAAAGAAGGAGACCACAGGTGAGTGTTTTAAATTCTATTTGTCTCTTACAGACTCAGATATTTTCTCTTTTCAAAACATTAAGAAACAGAAGTGTTATTTGCGATATCAAGGCCAGAATACCTCATGAACCTGCGACATCATCTTCACCACTGAATATTTTAAAAAGCCATGGAAACACGTCTCATGCACCCTCTCTCGTTGCACTGAGAGAGCCTTCCAGCTGGTGTGTGTATCATCCTCCATGTATGGGATAACTGACTCCCATCACATGTGGATATCTGATCAGTCAAAGGATCATCACCCTGGGTCCTCATCTTGTTCCACAGTGGCCCATGTGTGACAAAATAGGTGTCTCATGCAACACATATGAGTGTTTTCTACTGTACTTATATGGTTAAGTTTTGGTATGAGTAGACTGCCAAATTGCAATCTTGCATCCTGATGAATACATTTGGTATTTTGATATCCGCTTGTAAAAAAGCACTCACGAGGCACTGCTTACTCCCTGAACACCCCTACATTACAGGAGTGGATAGATATAGTAAACTGCATTTATGTCATGGGAAAGATTACTTTTCTCTCTCATAAAAAATTCTGTTCAGTTCTCAGTGAAGTGACCAAATACGTAAAATCCTCATAGAAAGAATTTGTGGTGGTGTCAAATTAACGACCCAGTAATGCTGTTCAATTCTAGCAAACCTCATTGATTTTTATTTTAATTTATATCCAATAAAGTAATAAATAATTTTAAAAAATGAGGGAACACTTTGTTTGAAGGGGTGTGCATAAGACTCATTACACTGTCATAACCATGTCTTGACACCTGTCATGAACATGAAAGAGTCTTTATGGATGTTCATGACTTGTGTCATTAAGTGCCACATGTCATTTTTTTATACAAAGTTGACATTGTTTGAGATGTCTTTGTTATGGCAACTTGGCATTAATCAAGCCAATTATGTCTTTGTCATGCACAACTTGACATCAACCAAAACAACATAACCTATCAACATCTTTGTCATGACAACTCGACATTATCAAACTGTTTAGCTTTATGTTTTAATATTATATTAAACTGGTATGTGTGGTTGGTTTTGACACTGGCTATCAGGAAACTATTATAAGGGTGTCATGAATATTTTCCTCGTAAAGGGAAGCATTTTATACTTTATGTCATAAAGATGTCATTAAGTTTTATTACACTGTCAAATGCTTTTGTAACGGTGTCATGAATAATAACTTCAAGTAAAGTGGTACATTTTTGACTTGTCATACAGGTGTTAAATGTTAGAAGGCGAGTTTGACAACAGAGTACAGTACCAAGTTGATTTGGCTTACAGAGTTAGCTGATGGACTGACAGCAGTTAGCTTGTTTACTGTCTGCTCTCTGCTGTTATCTGTAGCTGGTGTTAGCTAGTTAGCTTGGTTAGCCATGGAGCTAATTGCCTAGCTGACTCGGCTCTGGGGTGCCAGGAGACAAACTCAGCCTGAAAACCACCTCAGTACTGTGTTCCCTGTCAAACTGGCAAACGTCACACTCAGAGGCTGTGTTTGGTCCCGGTCAAGCTGAGATCTCCAGTTCCGCCAGACTCAGCTAGTCGCTGATGATGCTGGGAAGGAAAGTGCTGATCGGTACTGTGCATGTGCAACTCTCTACAGAGATGAGAAGGAAGAAAGATGTGTCACTCCTTAGTTACTTCTATCAACAGCTCCACAAAAAACAATATTCAGAATGTTATTGATTTAGACTTTTCTGGAACGGGAGACCAACGCTGGCCAGTTTGATAGGGACTACAGTACCAAAGTGGCAGAATTTAGTTCCTGGTCAGCTAATGGTAGTTATGGCTAACAGCAAACTAACTCATATCAGCTACAGACAACTGTAGACAGCACTTAGCCTACCTTAGCTACAAATAAACTAGCTAACCACTATCTGTCCATCAGGTATTCCTGTAAGCTAATTCACCTTGGTACTGAACTCTGTTGTCTGTTATAACATTTAATGAAATTTTAATGGCAAGTCCAAATGGTACCACTTTACTTAAGGTCCAGGAGATGATTCAAGACACCACTGTAAAAGCATTTGACAGAGTAATTAAAATTGACGACATGCTAGTCCAAAATGTACCACTTTACTTGAAGTCAAGGAAAATATTCATGACATTTATAATATAATAATGGTCTCATAACAGCATGTGTCAAAACCAATGTAATGTTAAAACTAGGGCTGAATGATTTTGAAGAAATAATTGCAATTATTTTTTACTTATATTGCGACTGTGATATGATTTGTAATATCAGAAGAAAGGATCATTTTTACATCATTATTCTCATTTTCAATGAAAAACACATTAAGACAATTATGGTTTGTTGTTTTGTTCAGGGGTCTGTACTCAACAAATATGTTTTTTTATGAAGTGTAGAAAATGATAAATTGGCCTGGACAAATCTGCAGCACCACAATATTTGATTCAAAATGGTATTTTGACACATATTTCCCCTTTAACAAGTATTCTGAATCCTACGATTTGAAATTGCAGTATATCATACTACAATTTTGATAAAATTTCAATCAATTGTTTGGCTATAGTTTAAACATAAAGCTAAACAGTTTCTTTGAAGTGATATTCCACCCCTAGATGATAATCCACTCACCTCTATGCTGATGTGAGGATGGGTGAAGATCTTCAGTTCACAAAACAATCCTGGAGTTTCAGCAGAAAACAGGGTTGCAGCCAATGGCAGTGAATGGAGACCACGGATAAAATTTAAAAAAACACACACAAAACAAACACAAAATGTCTCCATCCTGCTCGTGTGGTGTAATCCAAGTGTCTGTGAGCCGCGACTTTAAAATTTAACCACAAAAGACGCCATTTACACCATGTTTTTAGCCTAAATGTCAACTGTAACATGGCGTCGATGTATCACGAGACTTCATATATCTCATGATATTTTCACACGTGCATCCATTAAGAGATATACGAAATCTCGCGATACATCGACGCCATGTTTACATGCTACCATGAGACATTTTGTGTTTGTTTTGTGTTCTTATTTTTTTAACTTTTACATTTGGTCTCCATTCACTGCCATTAGCTGCAACCCTGTTTTCTGCTGAAACTCCAGGATTGTTTTGTGAACTGAAGATCTTCACCCATCCTCACATCGGCATAGGGGTGAGTACATATTGAATGGATCATCATCTAGGGGTGGAATATCACTTTAAGTTTGATAATCCAAAGTTGTTATAGCAAAAACAATGACAGATTATAGTGTCTTGATTACTATCAAGTTGTCATAACAAAGACATTTTTGTCTTGGCTAATGTCAAGTTGTCATAATAAAGATCAACAAAGATCTCACACAATGTCAACTTGTCATTAAAAAATACATATCAAATGACAACAGTCATAAACATTCATAAAGACTCCTTCATGTTCATGACAGGTGTCATGATATGGTTATGGCAGTCTTATGCACACACCTTCAGCTGAAATATTACCAAAAATGGTTGTCATCATGGTAACAGGAAACCAAGAATGGCTAAAACAAACATCACACTAGTTCCAGGTTTGATTGATCAGACAGCCTTCAGGGACCTGAGAAAAAATTTTGTTTTTGACAGTCTATTGCTGCTGAGGTGTCCCTGTTGCACTCCTGTTGTGTCTACATTAGTGTACAGCCTGACAAAACGTAAGGAAGTGACATTTTGAGAACAGAACATCAAGTAGTGACACAATTGTCTTCATTTCCTCCTTGCTGTGTTTATCAAAGTCAACAGGACGTGAGGATGCTGCTGTCATGCATGTCCTCGAGCCTGTGTGCGTATGAGCACTGGACCACTGAGCTTATATTTGAAAAGAGGATTTGTGGAGTTTCTGCCTCTTAGTCCTTTGACATCACCAGTGTGGATAAAAGGAGAAAATATTCTGATGTCATCACATCATCATATGAATTGTATTAACTAATTAATGGGCTGCAGGAGACACAGCAGTGATCCCAGCTGTGTTTACAGCTCAAACTATGTGTGAGAGGGGTCGCTCATAGTCACAAACCAACAGAGAATTATAACCTGACTTTTGGTTGACATTCACTGCTGTCTTCAACCTTGTTAACAGCAGTTTTTAATTAAAAAGCTCTAAAAATGGAAGCAACTTGGTGACTCCTGAAGAGGTTAGTGTAAATACTGCGATAGCATCAGTTACATCAGAGCTGGAGAGTGTTTCTTCATTGAAAGAAGATTACCTGAGTCATGTCCGATATATTTTCATTGGTTTTCATTGTGGTTGATTAATGGATCCCTTGCTACTTCACAACTTCATCAAATTGTTTTTTGTTACTGTTTTGATTGAGATCCCCCGAGTGCAAGAAATTACATACTGTGTGTTTTATTTTATACTAATTTAATCTACTTTTATCTTCTCTCAAAGAGCCTGGGGTGGGTGGCTGAATGGGCTTCTCAGCATTTTTGCGTAACTGTGTAACAAAAAAAAATCCTCAAAAAAGATTACAATTGCAATAATAAACGCAACTTCACCTATACTCATTCATCCACCTATTCTCTCGCAGCTCCTCTGAGTTAGGGGTGCAGTGGTATCATCGATGTTCTTTTCTGAAGCAGCGTCCTCCAGCTCTCCCTGGAGGATCTCCAGGTGCTGCCACGACAGCTGGGAAATGTTGTCAGTTACTCTGTCATGTTGATCTTGAGTGTGAGGTTCAACAATTGCCTACAGTCACAAGCTTGCATCTACTGGCTTTCCCAGGGGATAAAGACACTGCCTGAAAAAGAAGCGTGCTTGTGTGGTTTGACCAGTCACACTGAAAGGCAAAGTTTGATGCAAATACATGCATAAAGGACAGGTGTGGAAGAGAGCTAGAGGTTAAATATTTAAAGTTATTTCACATTAGTGACCTGTATTTCTTTTCAGTGCTACATGATCAGAGCAAGTTTCTCTGATCAGTGGATAAATACTAAGTATGGCAAACATTCTTGTATCTTCATTATAAAAATACAAAATTAGTCTGACCATACGAGTAACAGTCCTTCCTCTTTTAGTGTGATGGGATCATTCAGCTTTCATACACCTACTGTAAGTGACATTTAAAGAGAAAGAATTAGAGTGAAAGGAGATCAGTGTAAGGTGTGTCTAGGATGTGTGTAATGTAATTTTAATGGAGCTAACTGTAGTGTAGTTACCACTAATGAGAGTCTCAAGCAAGGCTCATCCAGCTTTCATGCTGCGATGCAGGGCCATCAATTAGCAATGAGGGCGGGGACTGGTCTTTCATGCTCATCACAGCTCTGAAGGAATTAGTCCGTTTGAACATTTACATCTTTGGGTGAGAGAAAGAGAGAAACAGACAAGAGGAGAGAGGGAGTTGAGTTGGTAGGTTGCACCCCGCTGCTATCTGAGATAAAGTGTTCTTTGCCGAGGGCAGCTCTGTCTTTCAAGTCAACTTACAGCCCATGATAAGTGATCTACTGTAACTTTTTTTAAAACACTGTAACTCGTATTATTCTGAGTTCTGAGAAGCACTGCTTGAGTAAAAAAGGCTTCTTCAGCTGTTTCAGTTTTATAAATGAATGCAGAAATTTCTTGATTAGGAAACTTTCAAGAAATAACTTTTCAGGATTTCCTGAAAGTCAGCATATATTTGAATTTCCATTAAGTAAAAGGCAGAGGTAGGAAGTACGAATACCTTGTTATTGTACTTAAGTAGATTTTTCAGGTATCTGTACTTCAAATTGAGTATTTGTTTTTCTGACAGTTTATTACTTTTAATCCCTACATTTGAACACAAATATCAGTTCTTTCCAGTCCTTACATTTTCAAAACAGGCTTGTTACTTTAGTTTTAAGGCATGTGAGTGGAATTATTGATGATTTTTGCTTTGTATCATTGTGCGGTGCCTTACCTACCTAAGTGGATGGGAAAATATAATGGAAAAGACTAAGATTTCTTGGTGTGCCCACGTAACGGACGTAAAAAAAACCCACACACACATAAGACTAAAAATTACATAATTACACAAAAAAGACGTAACAAGATGAAGAAACAACTTATAAAATGTAAGGACTAAAAATGATGTAACATGACAAAAAATATGCAACAAGATGCAAGAAGACAAGATGAACAAATAACATATAAGATGTAACAAGAAGAAAAAACATGTAGAACACATAACAAGATGAAAATGGAAAAAAGAGGAAAAGTGATGTAAAGATGCCACAAAACAAAAACGGTGAAACAAGACGGAAAAAAAACAATGCAAAAGGCCCAAGACAAAAAAGACGTAACAAGACAAGAAATATGTAAAAGACCAAACAATACAAAAATGACAAATCAAAAATTACATAACAAGACAAAAAACAGTGTAAAACACGTAACAAGATGAAAAAAGATCTAACAAAACAACGTAAAATACTTAATAAGACAAAAAAGACACAACAGGACAATAAACAATGTGAAATACATAACAAGACGAAAAACAATACATATGACATAACAAGATGAAAAACTATGTAAGGGATATAACAAGACAAAAATATGAGATTCTTCACTTTTACTTGAGTAAAGAAGTTTAATTTGTACATCTACTTATCAGTATTTCTACTTGAGTACTTTTGTTAAACATTTGGATGATAAAGGATGCGTGTGTAATGAGTGTCCACTCTTCATACATACATGTACTGCATGTCCCTTATCTTCCCTGAGGGATGTGATTAGTCATACATGAGTCCCAGGAAGAAAAGAGAGGAGCATGACTGACAGACACAGGGAAACACACAGAAAGACAGGAGGGAGTGCAACAGCGAACACTCGTAAGGCGAGGGTTAGCACGAACACAGGAGCTGCCATCCAAATGGATAACACAACAAGCAACAAGCAACAACAACGGTGACAGCTACACCTTCCAGCTGCTGTCTTTCATATGCTAATGCTGGTATTACTGCCTGCCAATGCAACGCAGAAGACAATGTGTGTGTTTTTGTGTGTGCACGCGTGTTTGCGTGTGTTTATTCCAAATGAAGCGATGCACTCAGCACTCGGTGCCACATGGTATTGGTAATAAGAGTCATCTGGCAAGGCTTTGAAACACAAGCACATGTGCACACATAATACTGTGTATAAAGCTTTCATCTTTACTTTGATGTTTTTACATGAAAATCAAATGTTATACCGTACTGTACTGGGCAAGTTTCATGATGCCACTTACAATATATTGTGACAGTTGGCAGCCAAGGGAACAACTGGTGAGATTCCATTTTTGTAGTAAGAATACTGGCAACAAATCCCATGAAAAGACCAAAAGCAACAATTAACTGATCCCACTTACAAGTATTGCCTAGAGAGCCAAAGCCTGATATACTGTAGCTTATGTTTTCAACCTTCATTGTCTTCCAAAAACTTAAATGAATATGTTTGCACGTGATGACATGTTTCTACATTGCAATGAACATGGATACTGTAGTTTATTTTAAGTCAGTCCCACATACACTTAGCGGCCACTTCATTAGGTACATCTGTTCAACTGCTTGTTAATGCAAATATCTAATCAACCAATCACATGGCAGCAACTCAGTGCATTTAGCCATGTAGACATGGTTAAGATGACCTGCTGATTGAATGGGGAAGAAAGGTGATTTAATTGAGTTAGAATATGGTTGTCAGTGCCAGATGGACTGGTCTGAGTATTTCAGAAAATGCCGATTTACTGGGATTTTCATGCACAATCATCTCTGGGGTTTACAGAAAATGGTCCGAAAAAGATAAAATATCCAGTGAGCGGCAGTTCTCTCTGTGAAAATGCCTTGTTGATGCCAGAGGTCAGAGGAGAACGGCCAGACTGGTTCAGGGAGATAGAAAGGGATCAGTAACTCAAATAACCACTCATTACAACCAAGGTATGCAGAAGACCATCTCTGAATGCACAACACGCCGAGCCTTGAAGCAGATGGGCTACAGCAGCAGAAGACCATGCTGGGTGCCATTTCTGTCAGCTAAGAACAGGAAACTGAGGCTACAATTCACATGGGGTCACCAAAATTGTACAATAGAAGACTGGAGAAAATGTTGCCTGGTCTGATGAGTCTTGGCCTCTCCTGCGACTGTCAGATGGTGGGCTCAGAATTTGGCTTCAACAACATGAAAGCATGGATCCATCTCGCCTTGTATCAACAGTTCAGGCTGGTGGTGGTGGTGTAATGGTGTGGGGGATATTTTCTTAGCGCACTTAGGGCCCCTTAGTACCAACCAAGCATTGTTTAAACACCACAGTCTACCTAAGTATTGTTGCTGACCATGTCCATCCTTTTATGACCACAGTGTACCCATCTTCTGATGGCTACTTCCAGCAGGATAATGCAACATGTCTCAAATCATCAGCTCAAATCATCTCTAACTGGTTTCTTGAACATGACAGTGAGTTCACTGTACTCCAATGTGGAGGAACAGGAGATTCTCATCATGGATGTGCAGCCGACAAATCTGCAGAAACTGTTTGATGCTGTCATGTCAATATGGACCAAAATCTCTGAGGAATGTTTCCAGCACATTTTTGAATCTATGGCACGAAGAATTAAGGCAGTTCTGAAGGCAAAAGGGGGTCCAACCCAGTATTAGCAAGGTGTACCTAATGAAGTGGCCGGTGAGTGTATGCTCTTCTGATGCTGTGAATATTCAGTAATGTGCCGAATCCTCAACTGAAAATTGTCCCTCACAAATGCCATTTACTCCTGTTTGAGTAACATCAGCTAAAATTACTTAACCTTAAAAGTTACCCTTGAAAAACTGTAATAACTTGTCTTTTGGTGGAGGGTCACTTGTTTGGCAGTTGACATATCATCACCATTTTAAATTGATATGGAGAACTTGCAGTGGCGGGCAGAGTATAGAGAAAATCTATGTATACTAAAGTAAAAGGGAAAATTGCCATTCGAGAAACCTACTCAAGTACAAGAAAAAACTGAATATTTTTACGGTGTACTAAAATGATGAAACTCTGCTTTAGGTTAACTGCTCAGGCTAATTTTAAAGCTAAACAGACCACTGGCAATCACTATTATAAAACATACACATGGAGAATAACATAGCTAATGTTAGCTAGCTAGCTTCATTTTCACCAACTGTATGGTCAAATTACTTTACCTTGTTTGTGGAGGTGAGAAGTTTTTAAAAGTGGAGATCTCAGTGTTTTCTAGGAAGCACAGAAAGCATTTCATCATGTAAGTGTTGTCTTTTTTACTTTTTGGTATAAAAAGTGTCATAAGATGTGGTTAAAATACAGTGAGAGCAGTGAGAGTGAACCAACATTTTCAAGCAAATAAAGAGCTGAGACTTTTTACAAAGCTTTTAAAGTTGAGGGGAGCTGCAGATTCAGGTGATAATTTCTGTAAGTTCATGACTGTGAGCAATTTTGTCACATTGTTCTATGAAAACATTGATTATAGCTGCTTTAAAGATTTAACTCTTTTAGTAGCAAACAATGGGCTCAGGGTTGAAAGTCACAGACAGGCTGAAGAGGTCAAAGAGCACTGAGAGACCAACACATAAATGGATGATAATTTGCAGTTTCATCCTGTAAAATTTAAGAAAGTAACTTTTTCTCTCTGAGGTTTTTCATGTGACAGCTGCCCGCTGGTACATTGTCTACACTCATTAACAGCTCTGATTATTATGAGTGTATGCAGCACCATGTGGCAGACTCCTCATGGCTGTAAGGATTATCTCTCAGTCCAGCAGTATTTCTCTCCATTTCAGCTGTTCTGTTGAGCTGATTTCACTTCAGTGATTGAAGGAAATATGTGACAAAAGAATGTGATTAGACTATTTTGAGCTGCCCTATTAATACGTCCACGTGGCTGTGTTTGTGTGAGCGCACAGGCGTGTGTGTGTGTGCTAGCATGTGCTGCTCCATGTACACACAACATGCCTTTCCAAGGCTGTCATGTGATCTGTAAAGCTTCCCTCCATGGGAATTGACTATCTATTCTGTGACAGAAATGCACCAGTGTCTTTGATTGGCACATGTTAAATCCTTCTCTGTGTCATTGGGGGGCCACCAACTGGAGAGAGTGTGTGTGTGGGTGAGGAGGGATCCATGTGTGCAAATGCCACAGATCCCAAAGGAATTAGGTTGATTTTTGAGGGCTTCCAAGCAGCCCTGGGATCCTGCATGCATGTGTGTCTCTATTTGTTATCTTGCGGTCCACATGCTGAGTTTAACTGTGCTGCCAGTGAATGGTGCAGACGACAAATCCCATGTCTAGGTTATCCATGATTCACCCGTGTTACTGCAGAGAGAGAAAGAGCGATGGAGGGACAGAGGGAAGGAAAATGCTTTGGTATATTAAGAAGATAATATGGAAGGACCAAAGAATGAGAAATGAAAACTCAAAAGGTGAAAAAAGAGAAGAAAAGTGTACAAGAGGAGAGTGTTGAAGGCTCGAGAAGGAGGACGGAAAGGGGAGGAGAGATCAGTAATCTGAACTGTTTGTCAGAGTAACAGATTAGCTCACTGGGTGAAATGATATATGACTGGCACCGGGCCTCCTCACATGCACACGCGCACAATCACACCCCCACTATGGATCAATTACCCTGTCATCCATGTGTGCTACCATACATCATCACCTCGATTACATCTCACACACACACACACACTCAAACTCTGGCACTCGCATGCTGAGTCCTACTATACACACACACTGCCAGAACTTCAGATGTACTTTGTTTCACTGGGTCGGTTCTGTTTGTGAGTTGAGTGTTTTACAACAAAGAAGTCAGATATCTGGGTTCTTAACAATTTCTAGCATATATACAGAAGTTGTTGACGATTTTTATGATTCATATTCAGGTTCTTGACGCATTTTAGTGTCCATATTGAAGTTCTTGATCTTTGATTTTTAGCATTCATATTGAGGTTTTTGTTATTTTGCATTCATATTGAGGTTCTTGGTGATTTTAGCACTCATATTGAAGTTCTTTACGATGTTTAGAGTTGATACTTGGGTTCTTGACCATTTTTAGAGTTCATATCTGGGGTTCTTTACAAATTTTAGCATTGATATTTGGGTTCTGATGATTTTTAGTGGTGATATCTGGGATCTTAAAAAGTTTTGGGATTGATATCTGGGTCCTTTAAGATTTTTAGCATTGTTATTGGGGTTTTTTACAATTTTGTAGCATTGATATCTAGATTCTTGACTATTTTAAGCAATGATATCTGGGTTCTTGACTATTTATAGGGGTAATATCTAGGTTCTTGACTATCTTTTGAGTTGATATCTGGGTTCTTGACCATTTTTAGCTTTGATATCTGGGTTTCCTAATGATTTTAGTGTTCACATTGAGATTCTTGAAGATTTTTAGCATTGACATCTGGTTTCTTCAATAGTTTTAGCATTGATATCTGGGTTCTTCAAGATTTTTGTGTTGTTCTTGGGGTTCTTTACAATTTTTTAGCATTGATATCTGGGTTCTTACCATTTTTTAGTTTTGAGATCTGGGTTATTTCCAATTGATATCTGTGTTCTTAGTGATTATTAACGTAACTTCTGAGGACTTAATACCTGTTACTGTCATCTGTTTCTATTGCGGCAGCTGGAGGAGAAACTGCACGCCCCCATCCAACACGCACGCACGCACGCACGCACACACACACACACACACACTCACACACACACACACACACACACACACACACACACACACACACACACACACACACACACCTGTCTCTT
>JAJHUR010138371.1:0-11341 GCA_027495735.1 Lutjanus campechanus
ATTCTTTGAAGTGGGGTTCAGTGAGGTAGATTGACACCAAGGTCACACGATGACACAAACAAACTAGAGGCAGCGGCAGACCAGCGACTCCTGTAAAATTACTGTTTGTGCTGTCTGACAGCAATACATCTGCCCTGTCCATTTCAAAATTTCTGAACTATCCCTTTAATTACTTCAGTTTGTATTGTACAAGGGTTAGGGTTGATGCATATTCCTAAATAAAGGCAAAAGGATACATACGCATAAAATGGAAATTATAAACTGGCAGTAATGTTTGGTGATGCAGATGTAATTTCCTCTTGGTACAAAACAGTAACGTATATTTCTTGTATACGAGCTGACAGAGCTGATACTGTTGGAAGCACTTTCTGAATTCCTGCAGCAAACCTGAAAACAACAGCTGCAAAAAAAGGTGGAAAACAGATTTATAACCTGATGTCGGAGGTTCTAGTGAAGTGATAAGATGTGCAAAACCAGTGCAAGTTAGAAACAGTATGGCAAAATGCAGGACTTCAGAGACACCGTACCTCTGTCATGGTGGTGTTCCAGATCTTAGTGACCACAGGATCACTGCCGTAATCGTTCTGTAAAGCCGGGGTTGCCCAGGCTCTGAGGATCCCCTCAGCCTGAGAAAAACACACACATACACACAGAATCAACTCAATCCCAACTTTAGCCATAAATGAAACTGTCCATTGTCCCCATTATTCCAAAATCCCAGTGGCTCGAAAAAAGAAGCCCATTTGTCCAACAGCACCTGTTGCTCCTAAAATACTAAAATATTGTTATTTCAGTCACTGCCAACCCTTCCCATGGTGCTGAATCTGCAGCGTTTTTTGGTCTTATTACGTTATCTTTCTGGCCTTACACCAAACGACATTTCAAGCCATACAGAGCCGAAGTCACACTCTTTCCAGAGTGCACCATGGGACCTAACTGCAGAAGAATATGTATAGTCGTCTATGGCGAGAAACAAACTTTTTTTTTTAAATTCTCTTTGAACTATGCCAGGAATTACACAAATCAATCAATTTAAAACAGAGTAGAGTTATTTTCAGAGTAATGGGTGTTTGTTTTTGGTATAATGAGCTTTTGGTTCACTTTTTTTGGGGGGACCATTGGGGTTTTGGAATAATGAATCGTCGCAACAATGGTATGGCACCTGCAAAAATATTCTCACTTTCCAAAACGTTGGTCTTTCCCAAAAAATGCTCTCTGAAATGTTCTATTGAATGTCTATCCAAAAATGTCCCAATCTTCCAACATATTCTCCCTTTTAAACAACAAATATGTCACAATTTTCCCAAATCATCGCCCACTTTCTTGAAATGTCTTTACTACGAGACAAATCTGTTTGCATTTTTTTTTGTCCTAACTTTGGCAAGAATGTCCTGAGTTTCCAAAAAAATGTCTTTGTGTTTAAAATGTCCAAATGTTTTAACTCTCCAAACATGCCCCCATTTTCCAAAAATGTCCTAATTTTCTAAAAATGTCCTGCCTTTCCAAAACACTAAGCCGAGCTCCATCAAAGGTAAAAAGCAGCCTCAGCTCTTCACACCGTCTCTTTTCAGTCCGGTGTGTAGATGAGGGGTCTATACATGCTAATACGCTGCTGTGGATGATATAAAAGCACATTCCTGCACTGCAGAGCTTTTACCATCAAAGTCCAGCCGTCTCACACACACATACACACACACACTTAAGTATATACCTGCCACACTATGAAAGCCCCTGAAAATAAAACACTGCAGCTGATTTCATGGGCAGGAAAGGTAATTCTCTTGGAGTCACCTATTCATCAGAAATTAAATAAATCTTCTCTCACACAAAGCACTGGGGAAATAAACAGGGCCGAGCCTGGCACCTGGAAAAAATGAAAATAAATCAAAAATTGACCGAGCCATTATTCTCCATTCTTCTCCTCCTTTTTTATGGTCGTAAACGGAGGACGGGGGACCATTTACATATATATTGATGCTCCTGAAGGCTTTGGTCAGGACACCTTTTGTCTGCTATTTGTGTTTATCCAAAGTGCAAAAAGAGGCCGGCTGTATTTCAGGCAGGTGAAGAGTCTTTTGTTGTAAAAGGATTCCTTCACAAACACACAGGTTAGCTTCTTCCACGCCTCCCCCTCCTCCCTTCCTCAATCTGTTTTTTCCATTTTGATTAATAATCCCGTCGCGTACAGTCGCACAAAGACCCATTTGATGAGGAGGGTGAGTGTGTGTTATACTGTATGTGCACATGTGGCCGCGTGCAACTGCGTGTCTATCAGGTGCATGTGTCTGAAAGTGTGTTTCTTTCCCCGTGCGTGTGCGTGGACGCGTGTGTGAGAGTGTGTACAGTGAAAAGGAGCAGGCGTGCGAGATGCCCGAGGGGATGCTGGGATACACGCCACAATTAAAAGTGCCCCCCAAGAAGCTGGGAGAGCGGCTGAGATCAGAGAGGGTTATTACCAGCTGGCTAATTCATCACTGTCACTCGGCCCCGTGCCTCGCCACATCCCGTAAAACACACACACACACACACACACACACTCACATGCTTACACACTGATATGGGCCCCTACACACACACACACACACACACGGTGGACGGGCAGGACAAAGGCTGTAGTAACACACCGCACAGAGAGGCGGGAGGCGATAACACATCTATCAATACAGCAGAGTGAACACCTTCCACATGATAAAAATCTTCAGCTTCGTGTGTTATTGATCTCTTGTTGCTTTACAGCATATTGCTGTTTTTGAAATAATTATCGATATTGTTTACTGCAGCAACTCGCTGGCTGCTAATTGGTTATTGTTCTTCAGAGACAAAGCAATAAATGAAAATCTTATTACATTCAGCTGAGTGCTGCTTTGTTACAAGAAAAGGAAATCGGGCATCAGTCAGTAGATTTCCATCCACCTGTTTGTATTCTTATACACAATTTAGAGCTGAAACAACTAGTCGACTGACATAAAGTCGCGTCAGCTGTTTTGATCATTTAAGATTCATTTCAAATATGGTTTTACATCATGTTAAACTGAGTATCTTTGGGTTTTGGACTGACAAAAAACATTTAAAGACGTTCCCTTGGACGTTGAGAAACTGGGATGGACATTTTTCACTATTTTTTGAAAGTTTATAGACCAAATAATTAATCATTTAATCTGGAAAATAATTGTAAGATAAATCAATAATGAAAATAATCATTAGTTGCATTTTTCACTATTTTCTGACATTTTATGGACCAAATGATTAATGTAGAAAATAATTGTAAGGTTAATTAATAATGAAAATAATTAGTTGCAGCCCTAATACAATTTGAAAAGTAGAAAAAAAAATATCTATGGATATGTTATGAAAAAAAGGGGGTGGGGGTACTTGATCTTCCAGCAGGCTCTTCTCATCATTTGGATAAAGAAACATTTAATCTCCTGCACAATATGCACAAGATTTTTGTTGGGCTTTTTTGCCTTTATGGGTTGGAATTGAACCTGTGCCACTGCAGATGGGCTCACCCCTTGATCGCAAACATCACATCAGCATCACGCTCATGCAACAGACTTATTCACGCCACACTAAAGCATCTGTCTGTCTGGAAGAGCAAAAGAGATCAAATTAAAAAAGAGTGCTTGTGGCTGTGCTCCGAACAGACAGTTGTTTGCGATCAGAGTAGTCGGATTAAAGTTTCAAGCAGTGAAATCGTCTAGTGGCAGTAAATGTACAGTTTGTCCATGAATAAACACTGCAGAAAAGAAGTTTAAGAAGTTCCTGTGTCTTGCTGGGTAAAGTGAAGGATGAGTCTGTGATATTACAAAAAGGAGCAGAAGAAGGTCTTGAGCGCACTCTGCTCCGTCTCTAGGTCACCGGGCACCAGCCTCCTGCTTGTGTACATATTCTACAAAAATAAGACTTACAGTCTAAATGAATGCTTCAGGTTGTGTTTGCACCCGTCAGACGCAGCTGGGACATGGGATGCATGATGATGGTTTCTGATGTGTGAGACGTGTGAGTGAAAAATGCATTGAGGCAGGGGGTAAGCCTTAGTACATGGGTCACACCATCTACCACAAGGACAGTAGCTGGCAGAGGTGGAACCGAGCCATTGTTTTGCTAGTCACAAGTCTCAAGAACAAAAACGGACAAGTCACAAGTCCTAAACTTTGCGTTTCAAGTCCTAAAGAAGTCATAATGTAACACTGAGTTCCCAGCCTCATTGATTTACAAAGTTACCTAGCTGTTAAACTAACTTTAGCTAAGTATTAGCTCGCTAGCTATGTTAATATTGGTCTCAAGTTGTCGTTCTTTGTGAAAGTTGTTGAACAAAGTTGGAGGTTGTTGCATCTCCTTCAGGAATTTTTGACCCACATTTTTTTGCATTTTGCAAAAAAATGGGGTTTGTTGACCATTTCATAGTTTTTGCATGCGAACAAAACAATCTTTGGTATTATTTTTTCCAACTGAAGCTCACGTAAGTTATGCAGCTCTTCATGGTTCTCTCCTGCAGCTTGATTGGATGCCGTCGGATTAGTTTAAACAAAGTAGATCTAACGCTGTATAGATGTGATATAATTGCTATCGTTATTGTATGGTCTCGGCTCAGGTTTAAAAAAATTCTCATACGGGATGCTTCTAGGAAGAAGCAGGGTCACATGTCAAAGCTAATAAATTATGTGAAGTCTGATTGGTGCATAGATTTACATATTCACAGATACCAAATCCAGTATTTTAGGCTGTATCTGAGGCTGAATCACTCTAATAGGTATAGTGCACAGTTGCTTTATGGGAACATTTTGCTGCAGTAGCTGACTGAATCAAAACAGTTAAGTTAAAGATGCTAAAATGCTCTGTAGCCCTGAGTGGAGCTCCAGAGTTGGTGATAATTCTCTGTGGGTTCATCATGCGTGACCTCTCTCACAAACATGAAGTCATTTTTTCCTTTGTCATTTGTATTGATTGATCCAACTTTAAAGCAAAAGTAATTGGAGTTAATCATCTTACATCACTAACTCTTTCCTCTTACTTATGAGACATTAAAGCAAACGGCGATCTGTTTTGAGAGAACATTCCTTTACTGTGCTCGGAGGTCGGTTAGATTCATTTAATGCCACATCAGATCTATTTCATTCATCCACTGTGAAGTCCTGGTAATAAATCCCCACCCTGGTCACTTCCGAATCACTTGGCGGAGGAAGAACAACCATGACCACTGACGGCCTCTCATAATGCCTGCTGGAATTGCTTATTAAATCTCAGTTATTCCGACCACCTGAAGGTTATTGGCTCTTTGCTTAGATGAGCTGCGGGGGCCGCCGGCCAAAAGGCAGATTTATGCTGCAGATAAGTAGGACAGAATAGATCAACGCTTTATTTATTGTCTCCTTTCATTGTCTACGCCTCTGTCTCTCCCTTATTGACACAGGCGGCTATATATATGCATATTAGATGTATATTGCCCATATTCATTATTCTGATGCTATTGTGTTTACTGTGTCTTATCAAAAGCAGGAGATGGACAGCTGCTCTCACACACTCATATCCGTGATAGAACTCACGATGTCCTTTGTGTTTGCAATGAACAGATGATGCTAAAGCTAACAAACAGAGCGTTAAATTGACTCTAAAGCATATCTATGATCTCCTTAAGGAAGACAAATCTATGAGTTATGTCTTGCATTTCACTGAGCTTTAAACAATAGCTCACACCTCTCTCTGTGTCTCTGCAGCAGCATGCCGGCTGCTGTCGGTTCACCTCTCTCTCCAGATGCTGTTTACATCGCTCGCCTTGGTTAGCTCGGCTTTGGTAAATGACAGGCGAGAGATGGGGCAGATTTATCTCAACAAAAGTGCCTGAGCAGCAACAGCAGCAGCGGCCCTCCCAACTCAGCCTCCAAGGACACATGAACACACACATGGAAAAGCACACACACGCTCGCTTAGCTTCTTTGTGTGAGAGCAGGCACACTCACGATTGGACAGGACCAGAATACAACTGAGACAGACACTAAACAAGAAACATACAAGCTGTGTTTTCATCTAAATCTGTCACAAATTTTAACAGCATTTCGAGTAAATCAGCCAAATAAAATGAAAACAAATGCTCGTCTCCATTCACTGCTGTTATACGATTATTAGACGGTGATTTATGGAGATTGGCAGTAGATGTCGCCAATTCTCCAGTGGGAAAACCATTATACCACTGCAAAAGAAGAGGGCACAACAAGATGATAAAAAAAGATAAAAGAGCACCAGTTGAACTTTAAACTGTTAAAAAAATGTAGAAAACTGAATAGAAATCAGACATTTCTGTTCATTAGCTGACACCCATTAATTAGCAACTAACGGGTTAAAAAAAAAAAAAAGCAAAATGGCATGAAATACGAGAGGCTCTATACTCCGGCGCGCCCACCTCAATGAGCTTTGGCACAACATTTCGCTGTCAAGCTGTCCTTTTACAGGTGCTTTTTCTGTTGGCTTTGCTGAATTTTATTCACCAACTGTATGCAATATAGCAGCACAATCATGGCACAACATGAGGATCATGCTGCGCTCTCAAACTGGCTGGTCCTGCAGCTGGAACAGAGAGGCTGTTAGGGCTGCCCCCTGACCCCCCACCCCATGAACAGTAGTAGGAGGACTGGGGCTATTAAATAAATAGACAAATTGCTACGAATGTTTTTGTTATCTAACTCTGGTGTCGTGCTTTTTCTCCCCTTTAATGGAAAAGTCCACATGTGGAGGTCTTCACTGTATTTTTTTTTAATAGCCTGGTGTTTGGTTCCACTGTGTAGAAAAAGAATAGAGCCCACAGTTTCAGGATTTGTTGCGTTATGAGCACCGATAAGCCGAGCTGAAAGCGTGTCGCGTGCTGGATGCACCGTTGCAGCAGCATGTGTGTATGTGTGTGTTTGAGAGAGTGGGAGACAGAGACGGGGGAGAGGAGGGTAGAAGGTGGACTACTGCACAGTGAAGTAAGTCATGTGACGCATGTAACGTTGTGTAACTTAAAACTTTATAATGTTAGCTTCTGGTTTCTGACTGGACCCAAACTCTGTCCTGTTTGCTTGACCCATCCATCTATACCACCTCCTCCATCTGTGGACTTTCTTACTCTTCATACTGAGGCACCTGACCTGACGTGGATGAGTTTTTAGGGCTTAAAATATTATTTATTGCAGCTTTCCAATAAAGTCAATACATAACTTCTTGGTAGAGTAATCTGCAGCTATTGTTTTTATATTTGCTTGCTTTAGTTTTCAGTGTCTTTAAATGGAATTTCTAATGTAATGTTCTAAATATTTATTGTCTTGAGTTTGCCTTTTGTTTTTTAGATTTTTAAATCCAATTTGAATGTTTTATTTCACTTCTATGCTCTTGTAAAGTACTCTGAATTTCCTTGTGGGGCTTTATGAATAAGCCTCACCTTCATTGAAGTTACTTGTAAGCCTGATGCGTTTCATACAGACGCACAAGTTACGCCAGGGGACGTGACGAAACTTCGATATTTGACGAACTGGGATTGAAAATGGGCTGGTAGAGACAAATGAAACTCCCAGGCAGGAGTCCACTCTCCTCCATTCATCAGCTACTACCTGCAGATGAATGTTTGTTAGATTACCTCTCTTGCTCCCGGGGACTCTGGTACTTCCTCTGATTGGATAAAAAAAAAAAAAAAACTCCACTTTGTCTGTTCTTTATTAGGATCCCAGTCTTCACTAACCTCCTTTTACATAGCTCATTTCAAATCCTTGTAATTATTATATGTGGCACTAAATGGAAACGGAGCACGTGTCTGTGCATGTGTGTGTGTGTGCATGTGTGTGAGAGGGGGACACATATGTAAATAGGCTGTTTTGCATATAAAATGCTTTAGCTTCAATATTCCAGAATAATAAATTGCTCAAAGTTAGAGACAGCGCACACGACCCCGGGCTATCCCGGAGTCATTAAGTAGCCGAATGTAGTGAGGCGGACATAAAGCCAGTAATTCAATGATGGCCGGGGCTATAATGGAGAATTTACATGGAGATAAAATCCAGAGAGTGGGACGAGGAGGTGAGAGGGTGACAGAGAAAGACAGGGAGGGACGAGAAGCATTAAGAGACAAAGGAAAGGGAGTGAAGAGGAGGAGTGTGAAGAGAGAGAGAGAGGGAGAGAGAGAGAGAGAGAGAGAGGTGATGGGAGGAGGGAGGGGAGTGTGACGAGGCGGTGAATGGAAAGAAAGAGGAAGAGGTGAAGTGGGGAACTTACGAATGAAGAGTAGGCCAGAGCCACGACTCCAGCTGCCACTTCAGCGATGAAGATGATGAGGACGATGGAGAAGAACTGCAGGCAGGGAAGAAGAGGAGACCAGGAGAGAGATTTTATTTTTTTTTAATTATATAAAAAACTGTAATTAAAAAAATAAATACATTTATTGAAAAGTTTTACAAAAGTGAAGAAAAGTCTGAAAAGGCAATGTGATCTCACGGGATCGTGTATAAATAGAACACCACTTTAAAAGGAGAAATCTAATATATTTACTGTAATAAATCATAAAATGACTGTGATACATCATCAGAGATTAGGGAAACATGCTAAACTGACATATCCGCCTACAGCCAACATTTTCTCCTTTCTATTCAAAGCTGAATAACTGTTGGTTTTTTTTGTTTTTTTTTGCCTGTTTCATTTTATTTAGAGTTCAAATTAATGCCGAATGTTCACCTAATTAGTTAGTTTTTTGTTTATGAATTGCAAGAAATCATTAATAATCTTGTACAAGGAGTAGATATTTATAATGGTTAAATTAAGCAATATGTTAATGGAGTTTGGCAGGCAGTGAGACAGGCAGTCACTCAAGTCCACGGTGTGTATTTTCAGAGCAGTGGGATTTTGTTTTCAGGATGACAGGCTGAACTTTACATTGACAGACAACTGACAGTTAGAAACAGCTATAGACTCCAACTTTCTCAAAAAACTAAATCTGGTCAAATAAATAAAGGATAAATAAATAAATGAAACCTCAGACTCAAAGAAGCTTACTCTGAGGTGGGTAATTGCCTACACGTGAATATCCAGGGTCCTGTGAAACAGCCATTGTTGTTTGTAACAATCATGGACTGTCAATAAAGCTTGGCTGATTACTCAGAGGAACAATGAGGAGACACAGACGCTGAATGATCTATCAGCTCATCCACTGTTTTAATTCAGTCCATTCCAGCTGTTTCTCACGCGAGCCAGACACGCGCTGCGTCCCGCGCTTCTCAGTCGCCGGATCTGCTGCACCGTCATCCTTCAAACTCAACGGGAGTTGTGGACATGATGGGGCTCTACGGGGGGAAAATGTGCCGCCTGTGCTCCTCATTAGACTCACTGCAGTGGACTAAGAGGTAGTTAGCCCCGTCGTTAATGAGCATCATAATGTACGCTATACTGTTCGATGGGAATGAGGCAGGAGGGGCAGATGTGGATGTTAGCTGAGCGGGGTAACTGCAACAATGGGTGAGATACTAAATGTAAGAGCACCTCACACGTGCTCATTTGTGGTGTTTTACATAGTGATTGAACTCCAGATGACTGAAATGTCTCTCTACTGGCTTCACTACATGGTTAGCTTTTCTATTTAGCTTTACCATCTTGAATCTTACTGGGAGACACCTCGAGAAATCATCCATGTTAAAATACTTGGAGCACAGCTGCCCTCTTGAACATCCAGCAGACACAGAGCTAAATTATCATCCCATTGGAGTTGTGTTTGTGTCCACCTGATGAATGCAAGTCCAATATTTGCTCATCTTGTAGCTCTAGTTTGGTCTCTAGTTTGGTGCTAAGCAGGTTTGGAAACAGCTGCTGGACACATGGAGACTAAATCAAACAGGAAATGTTGCGCAAAAGCCAAAAAGAGGAGATGCATATTTTTAATTTGTTAATATCTGGTCACCTTTAGAGATGTGGTGGGGAGCTCGGACATCCAGAGGGAGCTCTTCACATCAAAAGGAGCCAGATAAGGTGCTTTTGGCATCTGATCAGGATGACTCCCAGGCGCCTTCCTTTGGAAGTTTTCTAGTATGTCTAACTGTGAGAGGGATTTTCTAAAAACACTGTATTTCACCCAGGTGTGCATGGTTTTCCAGGATGTAGCAGTGCAGACTTCAGAAAGCTCATGGGCGAGCTCTGTGACCATCCCAGCCCTGTCTGAATTTTAAAAAAAGTTGGACTAAGTGGCAAAATATAGGCTAACGTTATTTCTAACGCTTTGGAAATGATTTGAGGTTTGTGAGCCTTGTCACCCTGTTGGACATAATTCAGTCCATTTTGTTAATATATGTCAGCACTATTTAGTGCAGGGTAGTGGGGGGTAAACCAGTGCAGGTTAGTGGGGGGTAAACCTCTTTGAAATGAGGCTGAGAGTCTCATCTCTTTACATCAACTGCATCAATAAAGGAGAGAAAACACGTATTGTATGACTGTACCAACACTCAGGTATATTTTCCAGAATAATGATGTTATGATGGTCTATTTAAGAATTTATCTACAGTCAGGCAAAAGTTATTAACCGAGGTTGTAGCTGTGCAGCTAAAACCAAAGTGTATCACTGTAAATTGATGATCACATAAATATAAAAAAGCATCTCTGCTCGAAGGTAAAGTTAGTCCTGAGGTCTCCTGCAGGTTTAATTGTGTGGTTAAGGCCAAGATTTGGTTATTAAACACCTTTTTAGGTTACAGTTTTATTACTTTATCCAGACAGTGATGAGGTGAACCCAAAGCGAGCTGACAAGAACGTGCGTCAGGCACACAACGCTCTGTAATGTAAGACGTAAGGCTCCGCCTTTGGCTGAAATACCAAGTTTTTAGAGAGTCCCAACTGGTAGGAGACCTCAGGGTACCCAAAACTCACTGGAGGGATTACATATCCCATCTGGTCTGGGAGCAGCTCATGATCCCCCAGGAAAAGCTGGAAAGTGTTGCTGTGCAGAGGGGCATCCGGAACACTCTGCTTAACCTGTTTCCACCGTAGCCTGTTGTTTTACCCGTTGTTTCCCTCCACTTTCCAATGTTCTCATTCCTGCGGTTGAGTTTTGACATTTTCAGTTAAAAATGACTTCATCAGACCAAGTCATGATGCAGTAAATTACACTTTAAAATACACTTTGTGTTCAGTGGGAGCTCTGCTACGCAGGACGAGTGGCAGAATTGCTTTCCTCCAGCATTAACTGTTGTTTTTCCCCTGAATGCAGGAAGTCACCAAAGTTTATGACGTCACTTTCTTGGGTGTTGCTCTTTGCTCAGATTTTATTCCTGCATTCAAATTTAAATTAAGTTCAACTTGGACCATGTTTGTTATGACGATTGCCCTGAAAGAGCAC
>JAJHUR010138372.1:0-18034 GCA_027495735.1 Lutjanus campechanus
AGAACCACTCGACCCCCTCTTCATACACTTCCCCTCCAAAGACATTCAGGTTAATACTTTTGGTTTGCTTTTATTATATGAAGATAGTGTAGGAATATAAATGGTGACGGGATGCTTCTTGTCCTGAAGCATTGTCATCTTGAGCCTAAAGTTGTTGAGGCTTTTGGCTCCGTCTGTAAATAAACATCTTTGAATTTACCTTTTTGTAAGCTATTTTTACATTAGCCCTTAATGTTTTTATAAGTATGAATGATACACCTTGTGGCTTTTATTAGTTTATGATTAATTTAAAAGTATGATTTTATTTAACAACCTAATAAATAGGGTTCATGTTTAATTCCTGCTGGGACCACCACAGCAAATTTATTTACCTTTGATAGTAAGTATTTAGGATGATGGATCAAGCTGTACCACATTGGTTTATAAATTCTGTTTATGCATGTCCGTATTCCTTCTCAGATTTCTTCTGTTAGAGCTTATGAAGAGGAAGCCAAGATAGCATATGCGGCTCTCCTTGACATCGAAGGCAAGACGGAGGAGGCCATCGCTACCCTGGAGACCATCAATAACATGTCATCCGTCTGGCATTTGGCACAGGTAAGTTGTACACCTCTACACAACATAACTGTTGGAAGTTTCTCTTTGACCATCAGAGTTCAGCTGTGTGCAGCGAATACAGCTGTTTTTAATCATGGGTTTTGATGAATGTGCACCAAAATTGACTTTTGATTACAGATTTAAGAACCAGGTTACTTCCTACTCCCATTCATGGTCGCTAGCAGTCTAACACTTCCTTATAGGCCCTTTCTGGGTCAGCTAATCAGCATATATTCATCCAATTCCCCAACCATATGGCGATGGTAGGAAGATGGTCCACCCAGTGAGTGAGCGTTTATGTCTTGGCCAGTTTGGGCTCACTGGTTAAGAAACAAGCCAACAAAACCTGCTAACTAGTGTTCGCAGGTGCTCCATCCACAAAAAAACATCAAAAATGTTTACCAACAGAAAAGGGGTCTATTAAGCAGGAATAGTGCATTGGCAAGAATCATTTATAAATATATTCAGACATCAGACATCTGAGCTGCTATGTTGGACAACACCCTAAAAAAAGAGAATATTGATGAAACAGTATTTAACAATGATATACTGTGTTCCTCTGGCAGATCTACCAGCGGCTGGCAGAGGAGGCCAGCAACGGGGTCGAGGAGACTCAAGACAGATGCATCACTTTTCTGAGAAAGTTCAGGACGTACTTGTCAAAAATCTATAATGCTAATGCAGATGACATTGAGAAGGTAAGTTTCATTTCCTGTTGCTCCAACCGCACAGAACCTTCAAAAAGCAAATCTAGTGTCACATTGTTGAACTCTTGTTTCAACTCTGCAGTTGTCTAAATATTTCTTACATTTTTTTTTGTCCCAGCTGCCTGTTTCCATGGAGGAAGTTGTGGATCTTCTGAATGATGTGAACCAGCAGCTGGGGGAGAGTGGGGAGGCCATGGATGAAGAGGAGGAAAAGGAGGAGGAGGGTCGAAGGGGACCAGCTCATTCCAGCCCAGCTCATCCCACAGAAACCTCCGCCACCATATCCCACATAAAGTTTTCCACTCCATCTCCAAACAAAAGCATCGTCTCTCCTTCCAAAAGACACTTGGTAGGTTCAGGTTATTGGTTGTCATTCAGAGCACCATCTGGGATTTACTTATGTATTCCACTTAGTAAGAAAGTAAGAAATTCACAAGGAGCATTTGTGTTTTCATCATTTCTTTCCCCCTGTCATTTAGATTTCTCCCAAGACACCCCCTCATTGGGTGGAGGACCAGAAAAGTCTGCTGCAGATGTTGTGTCAACAAGTTGAAGCCCTCAAGGTCAGGACAAGAGATTAAACACCTTTTTAAAAATTTAATACCACGTAATTTCACACCGGATCCACTTTGAAGGAATAAATTAGTGAGTAAGAACAGTGTTGGAGTGGTCAGTGTGGTATGTTTATGTCCCTGTAATCATGGAAATAAGCACAATACGGTGAATCTATAAGAAAAGGGAAATATGGAGGAAGTTTTTGTGTTTTTTCAGCACTAAGAAATTGAGTTTTTCAAATTTACTCAAATATGATTAAGTGTATTAAGAAAACAGCTGAAATTATTAAGACCTATTTACAAAGAACTTTTCAAAACAAAGTTACAAAGTGCATTAAAAGACAAATAAAAATGCTATATTGATTAAAAGAAATAATTTAAAACAATGTAGAAGTTTACAAATACAAATAATAAACAGTATAAATGAGAAGACAATGAAAGAGAATGCATTTGTATAAAAAAGGTTTCAGAAGTGACTTAACTGATTTTTTTTTTAAATGGAGGTTTTTTTTTAGCCATTTGCTTTGAAAATAAACATTCCTGCAACTATTTGACAATTTAACTAAAATAAACAGGAAGGACCCAGTATAAGGATGCTTTTCCTCCCCGCAGTCGCCTCAGTGCTTACTGATGGTGGGAAGACTTGGGTTTATAAAGAGCACGGTCTACACCTGCTCTATATGAAAAGTGTCCTGAGATAACGTTATGATTTGGCCCTTTAACAAATAAAATGGAATTTTATATGATGTGTATGTTTAGTCGATGTGTTAAATGAGTCACATCTCATTAAGCTCCTTGTTTTGCAGAATGAGGTCCATGATCTGAGACACAACGCTTCAGGGAACGCAGGCTCCCCTCATCACAAAATGTATGGGGAGAGCTACGGAGCTGAGGGCCTACAGGAGCCTTTTACCCCAGTCCAGTCCTACCATGGAGCCCCCCTAACAGGTCAGCACACTTCATAGAACCAAAGCATGTCTAATTTCTGTTTCCATATTTTTGTTGACAAGTATTGTACAGAAAAAGTTTATAATTAATAAATCTTTTTTTAAGTTGCCACCACGGGCCCCTCTGTGTACTACAACCAGTCTCCAGCTTATAACTCTCAGTATCTCCTACGCACAGCAGCGAATGTAACCCCCACCAAGGTAATTATCACTGTTTAACTCTAGTGCATGGAAATAAACTTGTTTAGAGTACAAAGACTGATGAGATTTTTTTTCCTCTCTTTTACAAAGGGTCCAATGTATGGGATGAACCGTATGCCACCTCAGCAGCATATGTATGCCTACCAGCAGTCCACTCATACGCCTCCATTGCAAACAGCCCCACCCTGCATTTACCCTCCTCAAGAACAGGTCTTCGGTGCCCCTCTTCGGTTTGAATCACCAGCCACGAGCCTTCTCTCCCCATATAGTGAGGAATATTATGGCCAGAGTGTGACCCAACAAACAACGAACCCTCCCCTGCCTGAGCCTGGCTACTTCACCAAGCCCTCTGTAGTCCCTGTTCAACCACCAAAGAGCATTGACGGGAAGCCTATGGACTTTGGGAAGCTCTCCTTCAGCCAGCAGGCACCTGCTGAAGTCCCCAAAGTGCCTAGTTTTGGAGCAGCTGCAGTTGCCCAATCAACGCCCTCAGCTGCTTTTAAATTCAACTCCAACTTTAAGTCCAACGATGGAGATTTCACTTTTTCCTCTTCCCAGGCCAAGCATAGTGAAAGTCTGCTTGGTCTTCTCACATCAGACATTCCCACTAAAACAGATACTGTTCCAGAGAAGCTGACAGCCCAGGAGCAGCCCCCCAGCCAAACAGGCATCTTCACCTTTGGCAATAAAAGTGTTGCTGGCTTCTCCTTTGTTGATTCCACGCAGAGCACAGGCACTGGAAGTCTTTTTGGAAAGGTGGAGCAGCCATTTAAATTTGGTGATGCCACCAAGCCAGCGTTTGGGATTGCAAAGCCTGCAGAAGAGGAAAGGGCGGCGGAGAGCGACAATGACAGCACTCATGTTGAGGAGGATGAGGATGGTCCTCACTTTGAACCAATTGTGCCCCTTCCTGATAAAGTGGATGTGAAAACAGGTGAGGAGGAGGAGGAGGAAATGTTCTGCAACAGGGCGAAGCTTTATCGATTTGACACAGAGACAAAAGAGTGGAAGGAGAGGGGAATTGGCAATGTTAAAATCCTAAAACATAGCACTAAAGGAAAGGTCCGCCTCTTAATGAGAAGAGAACAGGTCCTTAAGATCTGTGCAAACCACTACATCACTGCTGATATGCTACTGAAACCGAATGCTGGCTCTGACAAATCCTGGGTCTGGAATGCCATTGACTATGCAGACGAAGAGCCTAAGCCTGAACAGCTAGCCATCCGCTTCAAAACAGTCGATGAGGCATCACTTTTCAAAGCTAAGTTTGAGGAAGCCCAGAAAATTGTGCTCAAATCCCCAGAAAACGGCGATCAACAAGAGAACAAAGAGGAAACCTTAAAAGCTGCTGAATCACTGGCAGCCCAGTTTTCACTTAAAGAAGGGGAATGGGACTGTGCTGTGTGCTATGTAAGAAATAAACCCACAGATTCACGGTGTGTCGCCTGTCAAACTGCCAATCCCAATTCTTCATCGAAGCCTGACATTCAGACCGCTGCTGAAACCAAAGCCAGTCCCTTTTCTTTCAAATTTGGGACTGATTCATCAAAACCCAGTAGTTCTGGCTCTACATTCACTGGATTTGGTGCTTTTGGAGCTTCCATACCCTCCTCTTTCACATTTGGCACCAGCAGCTCAAAACCTGCTGACACAGTAGACAGTGCTTTTGGTTCTGGCTTCGGGGCTCAGTTTGGCAAGAAGCCAGGGCAGTGGGACTGTGACACATGTTCCATAAGAAATGAGGCCTCTGCAGACAGTTGTGTTGCTTGTAACGCTCTTAAAGCCTCACCAAAAACAACTGCGACAGCACAAATGGCACCAGCTGCAGATGCACCTGCAGCACAGCCCTCCATGTCTGCTGTTGGCTCTGGGTTTGGTGCCCAGTTCAGCAAGAAGCCTGGGCAGTGGGACTGCGATGTATGCGCAATAAGAAATGAAGCCTCTGCTGACAAATGTGTCGCTTGTACAACCCCCAACCCTGCTGCTAAATCAACAGAGACTGCTCCAGTAGCATCAAATCTGCCAGTAGTGTCAGGATTTGGGGCTGATTTTGTAAAAAAGGACGGGATGTGGGACTGCAATGCCTGCCTAGTCAGAAATGATGCATCAGCTGTTGAATGCGTTTCCTGCCATGCCCCATGTGAACCTCCCTCTTTGGAAGCCATGTTTGCTAAGAAGGATGGAGAATGGGATTGTGACACTTGTCTGGTGAGAAACGATGCCTCTGCCAGTCAGTGTTTGTCCTGTCAAACACCAAATCCAAATGCTAAAAGCACAACGAGCACTGCTCCTTCAGCCTCCACGTTCAGCTTTACCTTTGGAACTAAGAGTTCAACAAGCCAGCCTGCTGCAACTGGATTTACAATGCCTTTTCAAGCTAGCAGCACTTTCCAGTTTGGTCAAAGCAAAGATAAAAACTCAGCTTCTTCTTTCAAGTTTGAGGCTCCTCAGTCGGGATCTAGTAGCACAAGTTCTTCAGCCTTCTCTTTCTCAATGCCCGTTTCAACTGGTGGCTTCAAGTTTGGCATTCAGGAACCTGTAAAAGAAACCCCCTCAACTGACAATCAAACACCTCCATCAGGGTCGGCCTCCAGTTTTCTGAAAAGCATAGCTGACAAACACAAGGAGAAAGAAAATGAGTCTACACCCTCAGTGGGCCAAACAGAGGAGGATCCAAATCCATTAATTGCTGGTAAAACGAATACATTCAGCTTCGCAGACTTGGCAAAGTCCTCTGGAGGAGACTTCCAGTTTGGTCAAAGTGACCCCAATTTCAAGGGTTTCTCTGGGGCTGGTGAGCAGCTGTTCTCATCATTACAAGCAACCCCCACCAAGACAGAAGAGCAGGAGGACGACGACATGTATAAAACAGAGGAAAATGATGATATTCAGTTTGAACCAGTGGTCCAGATGCCTGAAAAGGTGGACCTGGTGACTGGGGAGGAGGATGAACAGGTTCTCTATTCTCAGCGTGTCAAACTCTTCAGGTTTGACCTGACCACCAGTCAGTGGAAAGAGCGTGGCGTAGGAATCCTTAAATTCCTGAAGAACAACACCAATGGCAGGCTAAGAGTGCTGATGAGAAGAGAACAAGTTCTGAAGGTGTGCGCCAACCACTGGATCACCACCACCATGAATCTTAAGCCTCTGGCAGGCTCAGACAAAGCATGGATCTGGATGGCCAATGATTTCTCTGACGGAGATGCTAAGCTTGAACAGTTGGCTGCCAAGTTCAAAACCCCAGAGCTCGCTGAGGAGTTCAAGGAGAAGTTTGAAGAGTGTCAACGACTTCTCTTGGACATCCCCCTGCAAACCCCCCACAAGCTTGTTGACTCTGGCAGAACAGCACACCTCATTCAGAAAGCAGAGGAGATGAAGTCTGGTTTGAAAGACCTGAAATCCTTTTTGACTGATGAGAAAACAAAGATCAAAGAGGATGACAGCCAGGTAAACGTTACAACATCCAGTGATGTTTCAAGCCTTGTCGTAAAGCCTCACGGTGATACCACCGGCCCCACCTTGGAGTGGGATAACTACGACCTAAGAGAAGAGGCTTTAGATGATACTGCCGACTCATCAGTCTATGCCTCTCCCCTCGCCAGCAGCCCACTGAGAAAGAACCTCTTCCGATTTGGAGAATCCACTGGTGGGTTCAACTTCAGCTTTCAACCTGGCATCAGCCCCTCCAAGTCTCCTGCTAAGCTTAACCAGAGCAGAGCCTCAGTGGGCACTGATGACGAGCAGGATGTAACACAGGATGAGGAGAGGGATGGACAGTACTTTGAGCCTGTAGTCCCCCTGCCTGACCTAGTGGAGATCTCCACAGGAGAGGAGAATGAACAGGTTGTCTTCAGTCACAGGGCCAAACTGTATCGCTATGACAAGGAGACAGGTCAGTGGAAAGAAAGAGGTATTGGAGACCTCAAGATCTTGCAGAATTACGACTCCAAACGAGTCAGGCTGATAATGAGGAGAGACCAGGTACTTAAGATCTGCGCCAACCACTGGATCACAGAAGTCATGAAGCTCGAACCCATGAAGGGTGCCGAGAAGGCCTGGGTCTGGAGTGCCCTGGACTTTGCTGAAGTAGGAGATGGAAAAATTGAGCAGCTGGCTGTGAGATTCAAGCTGCTGGACACTGCAAACACATTCAAACAGATCTTTGAGGAGGCCAAGATCGCACAAGATAAAAAGGAACTGATGACTCCAGTGGCATCCAGGGTCGCCACAACTCCAGACAGTGGAGCCCAAGGATCTGCACAGACTGCTACAACTGTATGTGGGAAGGCAGCCATCGCTGTTCTGGAAGAGACCACAAAGGAACGTACAGAGCTTTCCTCTGACAGTAAGCCATGCGCAGCTGGGCCTCAGAGTCCGGTCAACCCCTCAAAGACAGTAGTGTCGCCCCCTAAGTTTGTCTTCGGCAGTGATAGCCTTCAGAGGTTCTTTGGCTCTCCTAAATCTCAATCTGAGACTGAGCAATCTGCATCCAGTTTGAAAGCCAAAGATGCTGGATGTCCTGCCAAGGCTTCACCTGCAGTACCTGCATTCAAAATCCCAGAGAAAGGTAAATAACTATCTTAATTATAAGTGCAATATTTGTCTGATTTTCTGTTTTTTTTTTTGAATGAGTATCATGACTGTTTTTGTATTTGAGTTTTACTCCCATTGTCTTGTTTCATCTGCATCTCATTGCTCCATCATCTTCTTTAGTTGACCTTGCCAAGACCCTTCTCAAAAATTTTCTAGGGCAAAATATTGTATTAAAATCAGTGATTTCCCATCACCTTCCCATTTAGACAATTACTTTGTCTTCTTTTATACAACGGTTAGTTCCAACAGTCCATGAGTGCTGATATAGAGTACAACATCACTGGGACTTTTAACTGTGTGTATCACTCCGCTTTCCGTGCTCTCATAACTATTAGCCTACATTGGTGTTACAATGATTAACAGACCATAGAGACAGGAGGAGTCTTGTACCTGATTCAGGGCTTATTACTGTGGGATCGCTGTCTCACACTTTTTAATCTGACAATGTACATAGAGAAAGATACAAGCACCGCTTTTTAACAGCTATTGATCCGTTAGAGGGAAAATACTTGTTACATGTTACCATTGTTACAAAATGATTTGTATAAATGTATACATGGCTCATACAGATCAATTTTAAGAGAGTTTCATGAACACATTTCACAATCAGATTCGTTAGTAGTTTAGCTTCTTAAATTAGTTAAAATAACATACGTGCAATCATGAAATCCTGTAGTTTATTTGTTTGCTTCCTGACCACAAACAAACTTTTTGCTTTTGAAGTGGTAATGGGTTGGTTGTTTGGTCTGCGTCACAGCTCTACTGTGGTAACGTGTTGACCTACACAAAGTAGCTAACAAGCTAATGTTAGTGTACAGGAAAGTGTTTGTGTTGCTTGGCAACAGTGCGGTTTCAATCCAGTTGCGGAACTACTTGTTTTGGCCAAACAAATTAGTAATTAAAGAAAAATAATCATAATCTCTTGTCAGTTATTACTGTTAACTAATAAATGTCACTTGTAAAACTGTTGTATAAAAGAAATATCACCCGAGAGGGAGTGCTGTTGTACTGAATATCAGCACAGTTGTGATTTGGTTATAGGCACAAGGCCGCATTATATAATCATATAATGTTTCATTATATATTGATATTTTGTACCTTAAGTCAAACTGTATACAAGTAATCGTCTACAGTAGGTTTTAGTGAACACGCTCCACATGTGTTGCATTCCTGTATAACACAATTCATTTAACACCCACACTCATAGTATTTCACATTGTCCTTTGAAGACTTTTGGCCTTGTTTTCTGATTATGATACCAGCCTCACAATTAGTTTCTCTTCACCCAACAACCCATCATCCTGTAGGGTTGGATTTTAGGCTTTTCAAAGATAACCCAATGGCTTTTTGGACCAGCACATCTACCACCCAATTTGAACCCCCAGGTACTCTAATCACTGCAGTGTGTGTTAACACTTCTCAGCTGTCACCTGGCTGGCCCTTACTACTAGAAAGAAATAACCTGGATGCACGGAGTGGAAAAACCATTGAAGCTAATGTGTTGCATGTCCAGTGTGTGGAGATGCAGTTTCTTATTGTACAAAGAATTTCAGTAGTTATAATAATACATTTAAATAGCACGTATGTCTCAAGGTTCAAGTGTCACACACACCAGATATGAGTTGGACAGAACTGCAGAAAATATGATCCATTTTCTGTATCTGACTCATTAGGGTCATTGGAGAAATGTAGTGCAATATACTTTAATACTTAAAGCTATAAGATGTAATATTTCTGCAGTAAAATGTCTAAAAACATTAGGCGTGTGTTATATATTTTGTCAAATTGTGGACTAAAATTATTCCAAATGTTCAAACACAGAAGCCCATAATTTATTCGAGATAATGGTGTGTTTCTTAATACCTGTTGCTAGATTTTTGCTACTTGCTGTCACTTCTGGGAAAACAGAATACGTCAGGAAGTGAGGAGGGAAGCTGGCGAGCATGACTAAACGTAACATGAATAAAGCTTATTGTTTTAATATGAGAGAGAGAGAGAGACCCCCAGCAGCAGAGGTTACATATTGTGCATTTAAGTCAAAAGCAATTCCTTAAAATAAGTTTGAAGTTGTGGTTTTTAAAGATAAAATAGATTTCGCAAGTGTGAGTGTGATTAGGTTTAGTTCAATAGACAAAGAGCCCATTTATCATAGCTGAGGGGTTATTCAATAGTATCATGTATTTCCTTATGAATATGTCGCAATGAAATTGTGATTTCAATATTGTGGTTCGTAGTTTATGTCTAAATTAACATTAAGTTAATCTTTTACCAAAAGTAAAAGTTAGTTTTAGCTCTTAAATAGATGTTTGACCTTTGTTCTTGTAAATCTGATGTTAATTTTGTCTAAATCAGATGTTTTCAGTGTAGGAGGCAGAACACCTCACCCTAGGGTGGCTCCAAACAGTTTCAGGAGAGGCTGAATGAATGAAAATAAAGAACATCACACGAGTTATCAAAAGGAGGTTATAGAGAATAGTCTAAATGTGTGATTTTGTTAGAGATAATTCAAAGATGCACTAGTGGGGAATTTTATTGTTTTTCCCACGTTGCCAAAGTCAGAAATTAATAAATCCCTTTCAAAGAAATAGATTTGGTAGAGTCTGAAGTTACATAAAACAGTGAAATTAGGCCCTCTTGGCTCAGTTGTTAAGTGTCTGTGGGATCAGATAACATAGTCACGATCCTATATAGACATCCAGGAATTGACCGGAAGATCTCATACTATGATCACAGTTAATGGGTTTTGCTTCATATAGATTCACCCTAAAATCAGAAATTGAGATTGTAGCACAGTTTCATATCTGTAAATTTGATAATGAGCAGTTGCAGTTGTATCAATAGACTGAATCAAACTAGAGTTTTGTATAGCAACAGGAGACACATCGGTAAAAGTTAATGTCTCTTGAAAGGTGAGCTGAGAGATTCCACACAGAGCATTCCCTCAGAGAGGAATGCACTGTGCGAACGTCACACGTGCCATTTTTAGTGCAGGATGTGTAGCAACAGCATGAAATGCAATTCCCCGTCCAGTCTGGGATCGGCCAGTGATGTGCACCTCAGCAGTGGCTAATTAGAGTTAAAGCTCAGGTGCTGGTATGCTATTTAATGCTACAGTACCATGTGTTCAACAGTAAGTGGAGTAGACTGTCAAATAAAATGAGAAGCAAACTTGCATACAGAAATAATCTCTTAATACAATTTGTCTCACATTTGTAAATCAAATGCATGCTCTTCATTTTTGCTGTGCATGATTTTTTTGTGTGTGTGGAACTAACACCAGAGTCTATAAAAGGAATAAAGCAGCTTAAAGTTTTTCTAAGCAGTTCCTGCACAGCCTGACTGTGTTGTTCTCCTATCATGTCTGTCATAGGGCCACCTCAGGCAGAAGGAGGCAGTGCAGGGTCGGACGAGGACTCTGATGTGGAGGTGGTGTATGTCAGGGAACCGACGGCTGAACAGGCGGCTTTAGCCAGGAAACTCCTGCTGCCTCTCACCTTCTTCTGCTACAAGAACGAACCGGGCTACACCAGTGACAGTGAAACTGATGGTGAGATCAAAACGTAACAGAAACAGATTATAAAACTGTTTTCTTCAAGTGAACATGATATCTAGGATGAAATTCATGCCTAAAGGCCAACCCAAACTGCTTTACACAGTACACAGGCAAAAGCACGACACAATAAATGATAAAAGCAAGGAAGCAAAAGCACACAATAAAAACAAAACAATCAAAAATGCACTGAATAAAAGCAATAAAACAAGCTAAAATAAATCAGATTTAAGAGAAAGTTAATTAAAATCAATTGTAAAGCAATAGATTTTTAGCTGGGATTTCAGCCAGCATTGTTTCAAGTTGTAGCACTTCCGGCAGTTTGTTTCACTTTTTAACAGCATATCAGCTAAAAGGCAGCTTCACCGTGTTTAATTTTGATTCTGGGAACAAACTGTAATCCAGAACCAGCCGACTTGAGAGGACTGTAAGATTCGTACTGGCTCAGGAGCTTTGATAAGTATCTTGGACCTAAACCATTCAGTGATTCCAGAAATTTAATGCTAATATTGTCATTTTTAAAAGTAATTTACCAAACCAACCAAACTATCCATTAATAAATACCCAAACCAAAATATCGCCTTAGAGAGGTGAAAAAGCTGTGCACTACGTTTATTCCTGCACTCTTTTATTAAAGCAAATGCACATTGCCAGCTACCTGAACGACTGCTGTATGCACATTCCACATAACCATCCTGAAATTTGAATATATGATAAAAAAGTGTAAATTAAGTAGAAGTTCAAACAAATACATTGGTGACAAGAAGCAGCAAATGGCTAAGATAATATTCTCTCACAGCCATTTGCGTTTGGAGTTTTGTTGCTGTTGTCTCTCACCATGACAACAAAATGTGTTAATGTCTGTAAAGTTGGTCGTCACTGGGATAAAAAAAAAAATCAGAGAACCAGACAGAACAAACAAAAACTGCCTTTGTCCATCGTCCGTGGGAGTAAAGTGGGAGCTGTAGAATCAGCATGTTTCTTGATAGCGAAAAAAAGTATTTTATGAGAAATATGTGATGAATTTGTTTTGACTTTTCAGATGAAGACTACGAGTCGGCAGTAAGAGCCTTGAATGGGAAGCTCTACCCCGATGCTCCTGAGAGACAGGCTGCAGCATGTGCTGATGGTATGTGTGTCTGTATCTGTATATCACACACACAGTTTTAGTTTGTCATTTGTACTGAAGAACATGTTGGTTCGATTCATTTGAGACATTTTTTAGGGCTGTGATAGATAAATAATGACCTCTTCCATGTATGCAGTATTATGATACAGTATAAGGGATGGGAATCGAGAACTTGTCTGATCCATCGGAATCTTTCAGCCTTATTAATTCCTTTCATCAGTGCTGCTGGATGTTTTTCTGACAGTTGTGCTTTGCAAAATAATGATGTCAGACTCCTACGCTGCCGGAAACTTGAAATAAGAAGGAATCATGGCGGAGAGGAAGAAACTGTCCAAAGCGTGGCTTCATTTCACAAAGAAAGATAATAACTGTGCTAGTTGTAATGTCTGCAAAATGGTCATTTAACGTACGGATGAAAACGCCAGCAAAATGTCTGTGCATTTATTTTTCCGTGTGAAAATAGACGTGTTTGTTTGTAACAATGGAATCGTCACTGCCCACATCCGTCCATGTGTCCCTGTTGGCATGGATGTTAAGCAGTTCATCTGCTGGAGGGTGTCGCTCAGAGTCAAAAGTTACCCCAAAGAAGAAGACGTCTGCTCAGTCCCAAACCAGCCTTTATACCTTCACACTGTCCACTCCCCCTCTGTTTGCACATTCACTTGGATTTTCGCCATATTAAGGGCCGTCCCAAACCAATTAAGACGGAGTAAAAGTGGACTGTTCAGTCCAGTGAAGGCTTACGATGGTCTGAGCTGGAAGCGTGTGCGCGTCTGTACAATGGAGGAAACAACATATAAATGTAGGAGTGCCATCTCTCTCCTTGGTCAAGTATGTTAGATTAAGCATTCACAGAATGTGCCCGCTTGCGGTTTGCTTGTAACTGACAGGAGTCACTACAATCACATTTAAATCATCACATTTTATCCGACAGGCTTGTTCAATGAAATACACCACAGCAATTGCAATGCGGTAATTAAGTTACCTTTTGCTAATACAGTAATCCTGAGATATGTTGTAGACACCTTTGTCTTCTGCAAGAAGTTATCTTTGCCTTTCGTAGCATGTTAAACTGCTGACAGCTGCTGCGCAAGCAACACGTCTGTCCATTGCAGTGGTTATAGCTGTTTCCTTCTTCAGTCAGTGCTCCCCACAGCTACAAGTGTGACTTGATTTGGAGTGACGGTCGGTAGTGAAGTGGTACGACAACAGAATACACGCTGGAGGAGGTTGCAGTAATGTACCCATGACTACAAGTGGTACTGCTTGGTTTCAGCTGTATCCATAAGCTTTGAGAAAATGCAGAAATACTGACAGAAGTTTATCTGTATGTGTATCTGACGTTGAGCATAAATGAGCCGTGATGCCACTTCTTCCCAACTGAGCAGCACATTAAAGACCGTAAATATCCTGTGTTATATAACAACATTAGTGCCACGCAGGGAGTCTTAGCAGTTTTTTTTCTTTGTGAAAGAAGCCCTAAATGAAAATGAATTTTGTGTAAATATTCTCATGTAATCCATTTTAAATAAGAGTGTTGCCACTGCTAGCTCTCAGGCTACAGCCAGCTTCACTCATACTGATCAGGAATGCATGAGGGAATAAATAAAGAATTGAACAGATAAGTCGAATCAATAGTGACATCCGTTTGCATCCATATATACCGTGTGGTGAACAGTAATGTGGACTGAAAAGTAACGCTCACCTCACCTGCCAGTCATCCTCTAACCCTGAACCTGTGTGTGCTGCCTTCAGAGGCGGACTGCCAGGTGGTGTGGGAGAAGAAGCCCACGCCAGAGGAAGAGGAGAAGGCCAAAAGCCTCCAGCTTCCACCCACCTTCTTCTGCGGCCTGAGCACCACAGACAGCGACCCGGACCACGACAAGCCCGAAGACTTTGAGACAGAAGTCCGCAAGGCACAGAAAGACCTGGTAATGGACACGAAACTTAAACAGGGCACTGCATTTACACAGATAATAATTCAAATCAAGTAGAAATGCCAGGGGACAGCATCTGAAGACAGTAGATTGTGCAGTATACAGGCAGGTCATCTTAACTGCATCTATTTAGAGTGATGGACAAGTCAGCTATTAAGATTTTTTTGTTGTTGTTGCACATTGAGAACATAACAGACATTGCAGGGGTGAAAAGTCGATTTATTCCTGCTGTTGTACGCCTCAGAGTGCATCATCCTAACTTATTTTGGCTAAAGCAGTGAGTATATTTGGTTTAATTTTAGGTTAATCTAACCAGTTGCATTTTTTCACTGTAGCATCAAGAGAGTGTCAGTATTAGTGTATTTTAACTGTTAAATTGTTTCAGGAGGACCAGTTGAATGAAGCCGAACAGGCGTCCAGCAGCTCTGCTGTAGCCCCAGAAGAGGCGACGTCGAGCCAGCAGCCGTCCAGCAGCACAGAAGCTGCAGGCAGCACGGCGGAAGAGCAGACCTCAGACCAGCCAACAGAGACTCAGAGTGAAGCTCCAAGCAGCAGTTCTCCCATCGACCTGTCGACTAAGAAGAGCCCAGAGCCTGAAACCAGCACTGGGACCACAACCGCAGCTTCTACTGCAACAACTACAGCAGCTAGTCAAGGTAAACACCACCTCCTGCTCATTGCTACAGGGCTGCTGGAAGCAGTGTTGGGTCATCACAAGGTCTATAATGAATCATTCCGTTTATCATGTAGCATTATTTAGTCATTTAGTATTTTTCTGAATTTTAATGTACTCTACTTCAAGATCTTTCTTGCACTGGTACTTGTACTTAAAAGATCAGAATACTTCTTTCACCGAGTATCATCTTTAGCATCCTACTTGGGTTTGTTTGTAGACCTTTTGCCTCTGATGACTTATACGGTGTTCATGTTGTTTTGTCCAATCCGCTAAGTGAGAGGAATAAAAAACAAAAAAGATTTAGTTCAGTATTTAACAAACTTTACTTTGTTCCTCCCACCTCAGAATCCTCCAGCTTTGGCTTCAACACACTGGGAGGCTTCTCCTTTGCTGACTTGGCCAAAAACACAGATGGATTTGCATTTGGAACTCAAGGTTGGCTTCAGTATGGATATTTTCTGAAGATTGTCTTTTTGACAACTTGCTGCCTTATCGTTAGCAATGCTTTACTACAACAAACTTTTTTATTGTTGTTCTCTTTTATGAAGACTCTAACTTCACGTGGGCAAACGCTGGAGCGACAGTGTTTGGGCCAGCGGTGACCTCGGCTCCGAAAAACGAGGGCAATGAGGAGGGAAGTGACGAAGAGGAGGCTCCCAATAATGTGGACATTCACTTTGAGCCAATAGTGTCGTTACCAGAGGTATCTGAAATGCTTTTCAGACATTAAAATGATAGTTCAAATGGGGTTGTATGAGTAGTCGATAGTTGGTGTATTAACGACAGAAGATGGTGGTCGACATGCTCCCAGTTTAGAGAAACAGCGAGGGGCACCAGCACAGAAACTTAACAATGAACTGCTTATATTTAGAATATTTTCAGTGCTTTACTTTGCCATCAGACAGCCTTTTACAACAGGAAACCCCTGTTATGTAAGCCAGATATCGCTCTCTCAAAACCAACCAAACTCCTTTTGTAAAATTAATAATTTTACCTCACAACACGGGAATTGCTCGTCTACCGCTGCCGCGATCTTCTAGTTTGATTGTGTTATTGTGTGACTTTGGTGTTTTAAAAAGTTGGTTAGGATTTACTGAAGTCACACAATAACACAAACAAAACTAACAGACCTAGGCAGCGATAGACCAGCAGCTCCTGTGTTCTGCAAGGTAAAATTAATGATTTTGTGTATGGAGTCTGGTTGGTTTTGAGTGAGCAATATTTGGCTTGTATAACAGCAGTTTCCTGTCAGAAAAGACCATGTGATGGCAAAGTAAAGCAGGGAAAAATCATCATTAATCATCAATCATTGCTTAGCTCCCGTGCTGGTGCCCCTCTTTGCTTCTCCAAACTGAGGGCATGCCTAGTACCTCACACAACCCTACTTCAAATAATCCGAACCATCCCTTTAAAGTGAAATTATGGTGACTGAGGTTGAAGACAACGCCTTCATCCTTGCGTAATTGTTTGTCTCTCAGGTGGAGACGAAGTCTGGAGAGGAGGATGAGGAAATCCTGTTCAAGGAGCGGACCAAGCTGTACCGATGGGACCGGGACCTCGGCCAGTGGAAGGAGCGCGGCATCGGCGACATCAAGATCCTCTTCCACCCAACCAAACGTTTCTACCGAGTCCTGATGAGACGAGAGCAGGTGCTGAGGGTTTGTGCCAATCACACAATCGTGCAGGCGATGGAACTCAAACCCATGAACGCCTCAGCCAACGCACTGGTCTGGACTGCCACCGACTACTCAGGTACACATCAGAGGTTGTGTTAGACCTTTTTTGTTGTCAGTCAAAATGACTGACAGAACTGAAAAATTCACCAGTTTTGAGGAGTTTTTTGCTGCTAGTTTTTTACATCAACAAGCCTTTCCTCCATGTTGGATATGATCACAAACGATAGATAAAATAACAAGCAGATGGCGATTTTGCTAGCTTGCAGTCATTAACTAATCTTAGTGTTTTACGTTTACTTATATTAGTCAATATAATATTTGCATCATTGACACCGACCCTAGATAAGCAAGTAAGATGAACACTTCTACGTTTTTAACAGTCATGATCAGAAAAATTGATACTTGAGCTAATAATAAAGTCATAACTTGCTATCATCATTAAAACTCAGTTTTGTCCTGATTTCTTGTTTTTTTGGGAGGAGGGTAAGGGTTTTAGTTGGTCAATTTTTATTGCATTGCGATGTGGACAGAAGAATCAAGTCACAAATGTCAAAAAAATTGTTTTCTAAATGTTAGTAAACAATGTGATGTTGGCAGATTGATTAATTCATTGATTTTCTGCTGGAAAGTGTGCCCCCTTTTCTATTCATTCAGTCAAGAATAGATTCTGAATCAAATCGGACAAAAAGATTTTCATCCCTAAATGAAACATTTGTGTCATGTTTACTTCTAACTTAGGTTGCTTCTTGAATTTTGGTGAGGATGGCTGAATGTGGGCAACTATAGATGGGTACAACCTGACCAGCCGGCACCCCCCAGTTTAAAAGCTTAAAATTTTGATTTGTAAAGATGCGTCAATAATCATTTTATCATCACATCGTAACCGTCAGAATCAAATCACGAGGTACCAAGAGATTCTGTCCCTTGTCGTTGTTCATCTGCGATGTTTGGCGATTAACATCGTCTGTGTCAGTTGAATTTGACATCGTCTGAGCCGACTTTGTACCAACATTTGTCCTGACGCTGTTTTTAATTGTCCTCTTGCTGACGGTGTCTCGTCTTTCCCTCCGTTTTTTCAGATGGCGAAGGTGCAGTGGAGCAGCTGGCGGCCAAGTTCAAAACCGCTGAAATAGCCGAAACCTTCAAGAAGACGTTCTGCGAGTGTCAGAGCCGCATGGGACAAATCGATGGCGACCCCTCATGTATCCCCTCACCACAGATTTCCAGAATCCAGGAGCACTCCAGAGACACTAACCCGCGGGTGTTCTTCACCGTCACAGCAGACGGCCAAACACTGGGCACTATTACCATAGAGCTTTTTGCCCACATCGTCCCCAAAACCGCAGAAAATTTCCGGGCTCTCTGTACCGGCGAGAAAGGTTTCGGATTTCGGGACTCCATCTTCCACCGGGTCATACCATCCTTCATGTGTCAGGTGAGGAGACCGAGAGCAGATGATACAGGTTC